>PVIR01004619.1:0-77713 GCA_004026965.1 Petromus typicus
GGGGCCTTGCTCCCCTGTGTCACTATTACTAAGTAGTAACCAGGAGGAATTTTCCCAGGTACCCTCTTCCCTATTTGCCTCCTCCAGGCCTGATTTCTTCAGTGAGGAAACACACAGCCGAAGAGATGGGTTTAAATATAAGATAATTACCCTTTGTTCCTAGACTATTAAGTGTAGCATTCATCAAGTTTCTGAGACCTAGGAAAACAATCAGGTTTCTACCACTAGGCTCTGCTGGAATCTCGATTCCTCTAGCCTGTCACCCTTCACTGAGGAGCGCCTCCCGTCTTTGGTCTGTCTGGGCTCGGGTTAAATCCACTTGGATGCTGGTGGGGGGAGGGGAGGGTTGGGGTGTCAGGCACCTCAGCTGTCGGCTTCGACTTCAGTGTGCAGTAGGTCCCCTGGGTTCCTCCCGGACACAGCTCTTCTCTCCAGTTTCCTTTACTGTACTTGCCTCCATGCCCTGGTTCTGGCTTTCATTATCTCTTATCTGTGCAACTGTAATAGCCTCTGAACGATAGAAGCCGGGGACTTCGAATCAGTCCGATCTGAATTTGATCTTGACTCTACTACTTATTTGCTGTTTAACCCCTGGGCAAATGTCTGGATCTCTTGGACTTCAATTTCCTTATCTGCACCGTGTGGGAAACAATACCTTACCTTTCAGGTATGTGAGGTGGAATGGAATTATTCCCGTCAGGTGCCTGGACGAGGGCATTGCTGATGCTATCATCATTTCAGGATATTTTTATTAGATCTCTCATCTCCAAACCAGCCCAGATTAATCTTCCCTAAACAGTTCTGATCCTGCCACTTCCTATCCTGTAGAAGCTGCAGTTGCCAACGAAGCCTGTTTGGAAAGGTGTTACTTACCTCACTTTTCCCAATCTGGGTGCCAGGATCTTAACTGCAAGAGTCAGGAAGCTCCTGCTCAGCCCACTCTCTCCATAAAAATACCTGGAGAGGTTCTCGAATTTATAAAGACAATACAAGGGTTTGTTAATCGTGGTTGAATCCAGCTGGTGCAGTGAGACCAGTGTAAGCCTCACTGCTTGGTTAGGTTATACATACTTACAAGATGGGATAAGAATTCTGAGAAATGTTGACACACCCCACCCCAGCTAATTTCTCTGGCCTTTTGCCCTCTTCAATTAGGCTGATTATTGTAATTCATGGCCTGGGGAGATAATGTGATAGGAAAAAAAAGGGGAACTTTTTTCCTGGCTGTTGAATTCTTTGTGGAAAGAAAAAAACTAAATGACAAAAGGTAAAAGAAGTGTGAACTGAAGAGCACTGGATGGGGGAGTGGGGAGGAGGGAGGCTCTGCTGGGCAGCTGGACCTGATCTTCCCAGATCCCTGTCCGCTGACTGCTGGGTTCTAGCTCCCCAGCCACCTGCGCGGAGGACTTCACCCACAGCAGCCTGCAGGCTCCGGACAGCACGTGGGGCCGCTTCTCAGACCCACTGACTGACTTCTGTGACCTGGCCTCAGTGTTCCCAGGGTGGCAGGGCTTACAGACACCTTACAGGTGCACAGCACACACCTCTGACTCAGTTTAACTGAGTATGTCCATCCAAGTCCCCTCCACGGAAGGAAGCTGTGGAGGAGGGGGGTGGACCTGGGCTTGATGCTGCTTGAGGCTGATGTCCCCAGGAATAATGCAGATTTCATTAAAAGAGACCTCTCCCTCCTCTTCTGAGGACATGGCCTTCCCAGGGAGGCCCTCTGTTAACTCCCTTCCCTGCAGGCCCTGCGTCCTAACGTTTCTAACCATAGCACCCAAACAGTCGTCACGTCCCACACACATGGCCGTTCTGGGGAGCGTTGTAATTTAACAGTAACGGGGCTCATCCTCTTGGACCTCAGCTCTCCGCTGCTACTGGTTGTCAGATGGTGGGTGAGTCCTTGGGGGACCTTTCCCTGTGTGCACTCCCAGCTGCCCAAGACATTGCCGCAGACACTCGGGAATGGAGTGGAGCGTCTCTCCTCGGGCTGTCCATGCTGCGGCATCGAGTCATAAGCCTGTGAGTTTTGGATTTTTTTTTATTTAACAGTGGACAACAGAAACGCCTTCTTCCTGGAAGATGCTTTTCCATCCAAGGCAGGGACTTCCCGCAGGATAGGGCCTTGGCTGTGACAGATTTGAACACAACATTCTCAGAGCCTATCAGTCCACAATAGATGTAAATATTTGTAGAATTCATGACATAAACCAAGCACCCCAGCGTCTACACTGCTCTAGGATGGTTGGTTCTCTCTCTGTTTCTCCGCCTTCTAAACCATGAGTCCCCAGGGTGGGTGCTTCCACGTACTGACAATGGTTGGCACAGTTCTGAGGTTTATACGTGCATCGATATACTAAATGGGACTTTGACTCTGGCCTATGGGACTGGGGCTGACCAAAAGCCGAGGCAGTGAGCGATTAATACCCTATATTCTGAAGAGGGGGGCAGACATAGCTGAAGTACATATGAAGAGATGGCTGCAGTATATTTTGAATCTTTATTCTTTACCTTCATCCTGTATAAGAGAAAGAAGCACTATAGATCTGAGTACGGTTTGGGAACTAGAGCCAGAGAGTCTGGGTTCAAATCCTGATCCTGCCACTTAGTCACTTAGCTGACTTCAGCCCGGTCGGCTAACTTCTGTGCTCCATTCACTTTTCCGTCCCCCAGGAATGAAAGGGCAGCTGCCTCACAGGGATGCTGGGAAGGAAATGTCCCGTACACAGAGCAGATGTGGTCACTCATGCACAGCTCTCAGCACAGCGCCCAGCTGTAGCTGCTTGTCAGTGTTGCTGTCATTACTACCCATATATGAGCAGCTGCTTGAGGACAAACGGACCATCCTTGGGAGGAGGGACATCTTTCCTATGAGGAAACCCAAGTTTGAGGTTGTCGACGTTCCTTCCGCCCTGCACGCTCCACCCGAGTGACTGAACCCAAGAAACATGTCGCCCAGTGGTGGGAGCCCTGGGACGTGGGCTGCAGCCAGCTGTTTGTTATCACGGACAGCTCCGAAGGCTCACCAACCCTGTTTAGCCCCCAGTGGGCACAGAGAGGGCATTCTTTACCAGCTTCATCTGTGCACGCCAGGACACAGAGCCTGGAGTGAGCTGAGGGGAGAGACTGGCGGCAGGCTTGGGCGGACGGAGGGCAGAGGCATGCACAGCTCCAGGGCTCTGCCAGCCAAATGGGCACCGAAGTCTTCAGCCTGGAACCCTTCTGTGGGCTTTGCCCAGAGGATGCCTTTTCTGGTGACACCAGCCTCACAGGAAGGTGAAGAAGGCAGTGCATGCTGCGGGAACCGAGGGGAGTCTGCAGAGATGCCCCACAGCCCGTGGGAGTCAAGCCCACAGGCTGCTCGGCCTGGCTGCGGGCTGCAAGCTCGTGTCTGCATCAGATTCATCTTTGGAAGCTGAATCCCACAGGAGGGGAATCGGGGCAGGGACCGTGGGCCCCTTACACCTTTTGTGCAGGGCAGCCCGGGCTGAGGAGAAAAAGGGCCCGTGGAGGGGTGAGAAACTGAAGTTTTACGTTCGCAGATGTGGACTTTTCAAAGTCTTAGAACGCGATGCTGGGGGCTCACCTCAGATGTCACCTGGGAAGGGGTCGAACGCAGAGCAGGGGGGCAGAACGCTGGCTGCAGAGCCGCCGCCACTGCAGTGTGTCCAGGTGTGCTGCAGCATCTCATTTTATCCTCTGAGAGGTAAACGGCTGCTTCCCAAGTCAGCCAACATGCCTGAGGTGCCGTGTGGCCGGGGCAAAGGGCAGACTCTCGGATGAGGTGGAGGCTCTGCAGTGCTCCTCGGGGAGGGTGCTGCCTCGTCGGAGCTTAGCCCTGGTCCCAACACCCAGAAGTGTTCCCTGGCTGCTGGCGAAGGGGTAGCTTGTTTAGTCAACAACCCACAAGCGCTCTTGCTGCTGCCGCACGTGGCCGCGCCGGGATGTGCTCTCCAGGTCACCTCCCAGTCCCAGCCCATCCTCAGGAGCACACACACCCTCCCCTGATGCTCTCTGTAGCAAAACTGCTTGGCTTTAGGAAACACGTGTAAAAGACTTAGGTAAATTAGCAAGCGCAGCTGTCTCTGCTTCCGTGCTTCCTTTCTCTGTCCACAGCCATCGCGCGGGATTGAGAGGTTCCAAGTCACTGCTTTGGGGCCCCGAATGTGGTGTTTTTAATTTGTCTTTTTTTTCACAGTCAGTTATGTAGGTGAAGAGAAGGACGGGGAAGGAGAAAAGAAGGCAGGCAGCCAGCCAGCGCCCTCAGGGCGAGGACTGGGCGGAGAAGCCAGGGCTCCCTGCGCCCTCACCCTCGCTGGGGTGTGTGTTGTGCTTACATTTGACCGTGGGTGTGTCTGATGTTCTAGGAATTCACATCCTTTCAAACAAAAGCTCAAAGCCACACACTGAGAAGCTTCTCCCTGGAGATTTGGAAGAACTGCTCAGCTTCTCTAAGCTGCCCCGGAGCAGCTCCTCCTGAATTTCATCTGTTGTTTGCAAAGCATTCTCACAGACAGCCTTTCATTACATCCCCACAAGTACCCCCTCAGGGAGATGAGAAAGGTCATCACCCCTCCCGCACTGAGTTCTCAGAGCCTCGCCAGGATCTACAAACTTGCCTGGGGTCAAAGAGCCAGAGGTGACCACACAGGTCTGAATTCTGGCCTGTTCTCCACCGTGCTCAACTCCCGAGAGGTGGCCTCTCCGAAGGTCGCCCCTAATTCTCTACCACAGTCTGGGCTGCGATCAGAGCCCATTTGTTCTAGAAGGACGGTGAGGGCCCTTTGAACATTGCATGCATAGTGTCAATGCTTGTATCCTCTTTCTAGTAGATGTTAGACTTTTATCCAGAAAATCTATTAGTGATTTAGTTTGAGCGAGTATTCAGAATCTGGTCACAAATACAGTTGTATGAGATATTCAAATATAGACAGATGTTTGTAGTGTCTGTGGTAAAAGGGACACAAGGAACATGGCCTAATGTTCAAGAAAGAACCCTTTGAGTAAATTAACATATATTAAGTCAAGAATGTGTTATTCATCTCCTAAAAACTCGCACAGTAGAAGAACATTGAATGGGGGAAAGAAGTTCATAACCTTTGTTAAACGGGCAAAACCGGTCACGTGAAAGGGTTTCAAGATAGTTCTACCAGGCTCGACATATGCGTACATATCCATAGACAGATGGACACATATCCAGTAAGATATATACCCGAACTATAATGGTAGTTGTTTCTTGTTAGGAAGATTTTGGATGATTTTTATTTCCTTATTTGTGTTTTTTTAAGTACTTTAACACTGAACATGAATTGATTTTGTAATATGAAAAAAGTTACATAAATTGAGTAAAGCATCGACTCCATCGTTTATTCATTCATTCAGTCATTTTTTTTTTCAAGTTTTACATTCTAGAGAGTCAAAGAATTCAGATTCTGTCTGTGGTCCCCATGCCACTGCCCATTTCCAAGTTCCCGGAAGGAAAGCAGTGTTCACCGACCGTAGAGTCTATGCCAGGCACTCAGTGCTTTTCTGCAAAAGAGATGAACATCAACTGAGGCTTATACGGTTAATCGATTTGGTTAAGGCTGGACAGCTGGTTCCTGGTTGCCTGGTTGCCCTTCACTGTGACCTTTCCGTCCTGTGTCACCCCTGGACCTCTCCTGGTCACCTGCCCCAGCTAGGAATAAGCATGGCGTCGGCGGGGCTCGGAAGGGGCTGAACTGTTGGGAGCAGAACCGACATCTGCCTTCCTGAGTTCTCCGTTACCTGCAAACCCAAGCCACGGGGAAGCCTCGGTGAGCGGCCCTGTGGCTGCTCGGCCCATCTTCCTCCCGCTCTCTCTGAGCGCTGCGTCCGGATGGCGCACTGCCGTGGTGATTCCCACAATCCACTGGGGCTGGCGCAAAGACCCTTGGGTGAGAAATTGGTATTTAAAATCTTGAAATACAAAGGGGAAGCATAAAAGAAACAAAACCTGCAAACAAAATAAAAATCCACCAGTGGACAGAGCTCTGGGGATCAAACATTCTCTTTGTGTTTTGCAGGCAGAGACGCTTGACGGCCCCGGCTGCGTTTTCAGTTGGCCATGCAGAAAATGCTTCTGGGCACTCCCTTGAAAAACTAAATCAACATTATTTTAATTTGTGTTCTTGTTTCCTCCCTCAGAGTGGAGGAGAAGGTACGAGGCCGAGAAAGAGCATATTTCTCTTCCAAGTTAACTTAACATGCAGTATGCAGGGGATTACTCTGCGCCCACTCAATACCACAGCCCAGAGCTTTATAGAGTTCTATTGATCTTAGCTAAAGCTGTTTAATTTTTTTGGCTTTAATTTTCTTTCCTTATTTGCTCATTAAGTTGAGGTGAGAAGAGGTGGGGGCTGACGGTAGAGGATGCTCTTCAGATTTAAGGCTGGTTTGAGGGCCTTCTCTGGGTCTGTGCTCTGACCTGAGCCACTGATCGGTGGATCGGCAGTACTGTAACCGCAGGGGCCTGGGTACGTGGGCGGTGGCCACAGGGAAAGGGCAAAGTCTCACAGAATATGGGTTCTTTCTTTACATTGCAGAGGCAAAACTAGGGTGAACCTAACGTACATCTGACCCACAGAATTTACTATCTATTGTCAAAGAGAAACCCCATAATCCAGACTGAGATATCAGCACAGATGTTTCAGATAAGCAAATGAGATTCATTTTTTTTTAAAAAACAGGAGGCACAAAAGAAGGAAAGCGTACATTCTTCTGCAACTCCTGAAACCTTTGTGACGTAATTCTCCATTGGGAAGTCAGAGGTTCAGAGGGGAAATCATGGCCAGAGCTCGAGCCTAAAACGCAGGAAGTAGCAAAGTGAGATGAGCTGGGCTGGTGGTCAGAAGCTGCCCTCCCCTTGCTGTCATTGCTGGGTCAATGGTGTGGCTTCTGAGGGTGGCCTGTGGGTCTGGGTTGATGATGGTCTCATGCTTGGGGTGGGCTGTGGGGTGGGTGTACACTGCAGCCTGCCCACCTGGTGGCAGGGCACTGACACGCACCTGCGGCACCTGACGGTAGAAAGGACTGAGGTCCTGGCCAAAGGCAGGGATGCCTCATATCCCTCAAGTCTACATGAATCCCAAGATCCCTGTAGGACCCAACACAGTGCCGGCAGAGGCCCAATTGTCATAATAAATGACATCAATTGAACTTTACTACTTGCCAGGCATGGTGCTGAATTTTTTATTTTAATGTATGTCTACAAACTGCCCTGGGATAGGGTCATTAGCATATCTGTACTATAGATGATAATATCAAGGCAGAAGCCCACTTCTTGGAGGCTTATGGGTGGCAGCAGCAGAGACAGCACTGTGCTTTGACACACTGGCTCAGGACTCCTTGCTAACTCCCACTCCCACAGGGTCCCGGACCTCAGGAATATTCCTTAGTGATTATTAGCTAACTTTGTCTGTTGACTCTGGAACATGGAACAAATTCATATTTGACACAAAAGAACTCCAAGAGCGAATGCCAGGAAAGTTTAGAGCTCAAACAGCTTGCTTCTGCTGGAGAGTTCTCAGGGACTATGGACTGACAAATGAACACAGAAAACAGCAGAGTGCTTTGCTTCTGCTTTTTTTGGACAGAGTAGTTAAAAATCAGACATGTACTTAGCATTAAGGAGCAGCTGACCACGACGGGGTAGGAAGTAGAATGAGATATGCTGGGACGGGAAGGCTGGGTCCAGATCACAAGGGTCAAGAGATTCGACCACACTGAAGACCAAATGTAGCCAGTGTGTTGAACTTAAGGGCTGTGGGGGTTGGCAGGAGCTTCCTGGCCTGATCTGTGCTAACAGATACTTGAGAAAAAGGGCAGGGTCGAGTAGCAATGTTGATCATAGGCTGAGACCCCACAATCTCATTTCTTGTCCTGGGGTTTAACCATGAAATCCAAAGGAGAATGCTGACATTTAACCCTGGTGGGGCACACATGCCCCAAATCCAGAACAAAGATCTGGTCTTTCTGAGGCGCAGAGATGAATACATTCATATTGTCAGTAATTCCTTCTTCCCCTCCTCCAGTACGAATTTTATTGGAAATGCTTAGAAGTGGTGATAACAACTATTTTTAGGGGTGTCCAGGGAACTCCAGCTGTTTATGCTGATCTGGACCTTCTTCTTGTCTGATCCAATAGGTAGAATACTAGAGAGATTCTAGGATTCCCAGTTCTAGGTGTGCTTCTTGCCAGCAGCGCCCCGGGGTCTTTCGGCCCATACTTGACCTTCTCATAAATCTTCTTAACATCCTCAGTTTTCTGTGAGCAGAAAAGAAAGCAAACGATGTGAAAACACTATGACAACTAAAACATGCCCTCCTGGTTTAAGGCAGTGTGATATCCAATCAAAATTTATATTGGCTGTAAGATATTTTATCATTTTAGATAACAACATAAAAACTTCTGCCAACTATCGCAGCTATCCATTTTCAATCACAATCTATTACCAGGAATGTTAAAATGCTGGAAAAGCAGCATCTTAGAATCAATGAGATATGGTGGATTATGACAACAATCTAGTTCCCAGTTACCAACTCCTATTTATACAAGTTAAATATGTGTTTGTCCGGATTCCAGATCAATTTTTTAAAGTATGAGTTCTCATGTTTAAAAACAACTCATTTTATATCACACCAAGAGCTGGACTTGGGTTTTCACTTTCTGACTCCACTCTGGAGACACGGACATCCTTAAGGGGAAACTGTCCTGATCACTGACAGTCGGTTCAGACATAGCTGGCGCTGAACCATCTGAGCTGCCAAGCAGTGCCGATTAAACACTTGCTAGAAGTGGTTAAGGTCAGGAGCCCGCTGTGTGACACAGGAAGGCTGCGCCGGCTGCCAATCTGAGGCTGGGAATGATTGAGTGTGAAGCCAAAGTAACATCACGACACTGGAATTCACCTCTGTTCCCATTTCACTTCCGTAGCCTTCTTGAGAATAAGCTAAAATCACACTGTCTTCTAACCCACAGTCCTCACTGGGGTTCGCGTCCTGCCAGAGGAGAGGCATCTTGCTTGAGTTTGGAAATGGGGTTGCTCTCACTGAGAGTTTTGAGGAATGGCAGAAGCTGACACCAGTTGGGCTTCTGTCTACAGTGAGAGAGACTCACTCAGGTTTAACTGGCAGTGTGCATACAGAAGATGGAGGTTATGAAAAGTCTGTGGGTTGAAACCTGGGGACGGGACACTTCCAGGATTACTTCCTTGTCTTTGCCTGTCTCCATATGGACTTCACCTCCTTCTCCTCCTGTGTGGTTACGTCGCCTTCACGTGGCTGAGGACAGAGCTGTTGACGGCTCCCCGCACCCTCACACGACAGGAGGCCTGGGCACTCTGCAGTGCCAGCGTGGCGATCTCAGGGAGATTTCTGATGGGCCCAATTTGGATCATGTGCTGCCCCAGAAAAGCACCTGTGCTCAAGAGGCTGGAATACAACTAAGAGGATCCAAGGACGGAGGAGGAAGAACATCCTACGACAGGGCCAATATCCCAGAAGAAGAAAAGTGTCCTGGCAGGAAATGAGTAGATACATTGTAGTTCTCACTGGATTCTTGGAAAAGCCCATTTATGACATGAAAAGGGAGCAACCTCAGAAGTATGGCAGACAGGGCTGGGGAGTTAGCTCAGTGGTTCCAGTGCCTGTCTTTCAAGTGCAAGGGCCCTGGTTCGATTCCCCGGTAACCACATACCATACTGGGCGTGGAGACTCACACCCAGCAGCAACCAGTACCACATACCACAGTGCCGGGCGTGGTGGTTCACACCTGTAATCCCAGCACTCGGGAGGCAGAGGCAGGAGGATTGCTGTGATGTGAGTTTGAGGCTGAGCTCGGGGCCAGCCTGAACCACAAAGTGAGACCCTGTCTCAAAAAAAAAAAAAAAAAAAGGAAAAAGAAATATGACAGACAACAAAATATTCTTATCCTCGCCAGAGTAGGCAAATGTGACTTACTGATGAATAGGGGGTACTTGGGTCTCCAGAAAACCAAGGCTGCTTGGGTGAGGGTTAACATATTCCATAGAGGAGATGCTGAAAGAGAACCTGTATACATGCTACAGGAAATTCCTACCTTCAAGATATTGGTATTAGAAAACTGAGTCAGGTTGAGTCTGTCCAGCATGTGTACTTCCTGGAAGAGTACAAACACTCAGGAGTAGGTCTGATTTCACTACTCTGAGGTACAATAGACCTTGAAAGCTTCTTAGGAAACCCTGACTTGTCCCTAACCAAAGGCTGGTTCTCTTCTGCTTACAGGAGAAACTTGTTGCTCTGTTAAAGATGCTGCAGAAGACAGAGATTATTTTATAAGGACCCCAGGAGAACTGTTACACCGGTCTCAGCACCAGGGGCGGCTATGTTGCCTCCCTGAATTCTTGGCTTATTTTTACGTCAGCTTTGCTCACCTTAAACTTTGTGAGTCTTCCAGGTTTCCCTTTCGCGGTGATGGCGAGGAAGCTCAGGGCCACATGCACGACCTGTAGGCTGGTCTCGCAGCCTGGATGGCAGGCACCTGCTTACTCCATCCTATTTCCTGGACCTGTGTTTCCTTTGCTCCAAATTTTAAATTTTATGTAAGGAGTTTGTAATCTTACCTATTTATAAGTCAGCTTAAGAAATTAAGTGTAAACTGGGGTTACAACTAATTAACTGAGCTAGGCCTCAGAAGTTCTGATGCCTCAGTCAGAGACTCTCTGGTGCTGTGGCAGCGAATATTTACAGTGTCCCTTCTCTTTGACCCTCGCTGATGCCTCAGGGACACCCTTGATACGTTGTCCCTTTGCAGACATTCAAGAATTCACCCGCCTCCCTTTCAGTTACAATCTACATTGTCAATATGATTTGCTGCCTAATGTTTTGGCCGTGAAAACAGAAGATTATCTTGTATTTCTTAGGCAGTAAATACACTCCCTATGGTAGAAAAGTCCAAAACATAATCCAGTTTCATCTACAATAGTATTCCATGTTCACAAATATCTCCAAGCTTTCTCAGATCTGTAATTGCTGAGAGATTTTTCGTTAACAACAAAACTCAAATATGTAGCCACGGGCATTTAAAATTCAGGCAATAATGATAACAAAGATAAAACAATTACTGTCTGCAGTAATGATCCATAGCAATGAGTCGAAGAGGAATCCTTGCTGAGTGGTTTTTTCCCTGAATGACTGGGGGGTGGTTGAGAGTTTATACAAGTCAGACAGACTTGCATGGAAAACTGCACAACCTGAATGAGCCACTTACGTCCAGCCCAGGGCTGCGGCCAGTGCCCCTCGGGAGACTGACCGGTCTTTTTAGTCGTCTGTTGCAAGGTTTGTCATTTCTCTTCCGGGAGTGTATTTCAAGCTCATATCGAGGCTACATACACACCCCCTGTTTTTGGAACTTTCTCCAAAGGTACAGCAAGTGAGGCAAACTTTTTTATTATCCTCTGCAGTGCCTTCTTCTTTGTGCAAGTCTGTATTTTGGTTGAAATGATCACTATAAATATTTAACATCCTAAAAGCTGTGGCTTTCCAGCCCCAGCCATCGGACGGGAGACAGCGATGCATGCATTAATTTACAACCACTTTCATGTCGAGTAGATCGATGTATTTCATAAGGTAGGAAACCAGATGGCAGGGTTTTGGTGGGGAGAGTAGGAGAGAAGAGGGCGACTTAAAGAGCTGATGGCCAGATTCTGAGAGGAAATTGCTTTGGTTTCCAATTTGGAGGGGTTTTTTATCTTTTTTCTTTTTCTTTAAATCTTGACAAACTTTTCTCTGCCCCAAGCTAAAGAAATGAACAAACCAGTTGCCAAAACAATGCACAGGGTCTCCTCCAGGTGCGGGCGTCCCGGCACGCAGGGTGGCCGGCTCCGCCCAGATGGCCGTGTGCAGTTCGGTAGCGTTTGACCCAGGTGCACAAAGGTGATGTCTGAAAAATGGCCTCTGCTCGACATTTAGATGACACTAAGTGATCTATTTGAACGTCATTATTTAAGTGATTGCTTTTCCAGCTTGCAGACTGTCGAATTCTCATCAATTTCACTTTTTTTTTTTTTTTAAGGTTTTTGAGACAGGGTCTCGCTTTGTGGTTTCAGGCTGGCCCTGAGCTCAGCCTCCAACTCACATCACAGCAATCCTCCTGCCTCTGCCCCCCGAGTGCTAGGATTACAGCAAATAAAATATTTTTTTATTTTCTATGTGAGCCACCATGCCCGGCACTGTGGTATGTGGTACAGGTTGCTGCTGGGGTGAGTCTCCACGCCTAGTATTGTTACGTGGTTAATGGGGATTGAACCCAGGTCCTTGCACTTGCAAGACAGGCACTGGAACCACTGAGCTAAATCCCCGGCCCCCATCAATTTCACTTTTAATCTTAAAGAGAAATGATAACCAGTGGAGGGATGAAAAAGAAGGGAAAATAACCCACTGTGAGGCCTGGTCCTTGCGTTGCAGGTACTTTTTCACTGAGTATTTTCTGCAACTTTGCTTTCGAATAACACCCAAACTGACAATGAAGGTTTGGGTAGAAATAAATTCTTCCTTTATAATTAAGATTGGAGAAACATAGGTGACCAATAAAATATTTAAATGATGAAAGTGTCACAAAAGAAGATATTAAAGCACATAAATACAAATTCAGTCACATGGAAGTGATCGTGTATCTAACTGTATGCCGATGTGTGAACCAAACACTTGTACTCCAGACAATCCAGGGGCTATTGATTTTTTTATTTTCTATGTGTAATAACATGTCATAAGTTCAAAAGAATCAAAGGGCTGATGTTCAGTGATTTTTTTCCCCTTCAGACGCCTTCCCCGTGTAACTAACTGGGGAGGGGGCACCACTGCCCAGGGCCCTGGTGAGGGTCTTCTTGCTGAAGGCTCTGCTTGGGGTGCCCGCCTCGCGGGATGAATTCCCTCCTCCCTGGAGGAGAGGGATCTCGCTGGAGGATAACAATGACCGCACACAGCTAAGGATGCGGAGTTATGGCACATACGAGTTCCAGATGCCCCAGGGTCTGCGTATTCTCGTGTCTGGCCGACAGTGGGACCAAATGTCCCTGGGTCTCCATTTTCCCATTGCAGATCTGCTAACTGGAGCTTTTCTAAGGGCAAAGGACTAACAGCTGTCTAGGTAGCCAGCAAAGGCATAGGAGTCCAGGGAACTGGCCAGGGACGCAGGTGACACCGCAGGACCTGCCCTCTCCCTGCAGCCAACTTGGCTTTGCGGTGTACATGTCATCCTCAGCTGCTCAGAGACACCCCTCAACAGCTGCATGTCCTTCTCTGCGGTAACACAGTTCCTGTGGCTGGACAGATGGCTTTCCTCAGCGGTCAAGGGAAGCATCGTCCTGTGGTTCCTACACCCTAGGCATCTTTCTCCTGGTACTCAGAGCTACACTTCCTAACCAGCCAGCCCCTGAATTGGGGGTGTGCTCACAGCCACCCACATGAAAAGAGAGTGCAAGGAGACAGCAGGGAGGTACGTTTCTGAAAATCCAGGTCCCGGTGAAGACGAAGTGGAGGCTGCGGATGCAAACTGCAAACGCGCTTCTTTTAGGTCCTGCCTCTTCCTACACATCTTGATTTTATTTTCCCTCGCTGCAGAGTTACCTGAGGAAGTCTATGGTGAAGTCAGCTCTGGTTGCAGGGGCTGGATTAGGTCTCAGATGATCCTTTGATCTTCATCTCCAAGCCCTGACTCTGTGTCTGCAGTGCAAAGGCTGGCCATGATGGCTGGCACCTGGCATACAGGCCGCCACACTCCCCTCTCCTCCTGTGGCAGACATCATCAATCAATCACAGCCCTTTTCTCTGTACAGTCCAGATGTGGCCCCAGAGACCTACTTAAAACAGTCCTCTGGACAGCCCTACCAATGTATTGGTGTTGACAAGTGAGATGAAACATATTTGCCATCCCTGGAAAGGATTGCACACCAGCAAACCGAACTAATGCATTGCACTGTTACACTGAGCATTCACAACACATGCTCGCACATTTACATGCCTCAGTGTTTCTCCAAATGTGGCCCACAGATCTGCTTCAGAACCCTCTTGTGTTCTTATTAAAGTGTGGATTCCCAACACCTACACTACAGTGGGAGAATAGGAACTTGAAGAGTCAAAGCTGCACAAATACCTTTGGAGTACTTTCTAAACCATATTCTTAGAGTGACAATTTGAAATACACTATAGGCTGAGACACACTTTAGAATAATAAGCTCCAGCCCTAGCAGGTCCCTGAGATATTGGTTTGTGCTTTATGCATTTTTTAGCAGAAACTTATTGAGTGATAGTGGGGACCTCAGGCTAGTTTTGTAAAGTAGACAGGAATGGTGCTATGAAAAGGTTCTCTGACTCCCTCTGTGAAACACAAGAAATGCCTGGCACAAGGTGCCGACTGACTCCAGGAAAGATCGGCACCGTGAGGGTGCACACGTGGCCGAGACCATTCCTCCATGAGAGGCCACAAGGAGAGAACACCATGGACGACTTGGCCCTGGGCCGTTGTAGGGTAGGAATCGTCGGGCCATGAGATGGAGCGCGCACAGGAAGAGCTGGTGACGCCAGAGGGAGCACAGACAGCAAGCAGAGTGGCAGAGTCCTGCACTCACGCGGTGCTGAGAATGCAGATCTGAGAGAAGAAGGTGGAAAGGCCACTACATTCTCATCCTCAAGTTCAGCTGTCGTGGTGCACTCCTAAAGCCCAGCACACAGGAGGCCGAGGCAAGAGGACCAAGGGTTCGAGGCCAGCCTGGGCTTCATAGTGAGTTCCAGGGCACCTAGATTATATTATAAGAACCCCCCCCAATTGTTTTCATTCTGCAGGGTTTTGTGGGTTGGACTTTTGTGTTTAGACTTTATTTTATGGGCAACAGAGAGCTAGTTTAAGCAAGACATGATGTGATATTGAGTTGTTTGAGGATACAGAATGTAAAAATGACGCGGGGAAGAATCCTTAGGAGCGAGGTAGGCGGGCAGCTGTGCCCACACAGCACAGAGATGAGGTTGGAGCTGGACTCTGGGTGGTGGCGATGGAAAAGAGCAGATGCAACGCCTCGAAAAGGACAGCCAGGAGCTTTGCTGCTTTGATAGTTTGGCCTCAGTGTCGAAGGTATATCAGTCAGGATGTGCCAGGCCACACTGCCGTAGCAGATCTTGAGTTTCGGTGTTTATCCCAACAAAATTTACAAAATTTATGTCAGAGACTGATTGGCTGGTGCTCTGCTATACCTAATTACTTGTGACCAAGGCGGAAAGAGGCTTTGCTATTTTTAAGCTCTATCTTTCAAAATGTATGACTTTGGGATGCTAAAGAAGATGAAGTTAGGGATGGAAGAGGTACAGAGATTTTTAACTGGCTCAGCCCAGAAATTCTATCATCATTCGTAATCTGTTGGCCTGAACCAATCACTCATCTCCAGGGTAATCAAGGGGAGACCAGGAAAGTGGAGGAGTATAGAGTATTTGGTGATCCGTCACTGTTGGGTACTAACAGACTAATTTCAGAGTTTTTATTGAGTCAGAAATGAAGAAAGCATCCACCTGAGTTGCCTAGGACAGCATGGAAGCTGATAGGTGGGAAGGACTGGAGAGTGTGTACCCACTCGGGAGAGGTGTCATGGCGTCAGGGACCTGCCGTGCCCGAGCCAGGGTTTGATTCAACTTTAGGGCTCCAGCCTTCAGGAGTTGGTCAGAAGAAATTGGACCACATTTATCTATGGCGGTGAACTTGTATAAACAAAAACAGTGCACATATCCACCACTGGCTTTAACGGATATGTTTTTATGTAAAATAAAAACAGAATCTTCAAATCCAAACTCATTTAGTTTCCTCAACAACCCCAAATATTTTCATAGAGTACCAAGTTTTCAGAGAGCCTCCAAATACTATTTTCTATGTAAACACACTAAACAAGTCTTCCTGAGTATCGGGAACACTTTCCCCCAAAGATTCATGAGACTCAGCATGCAAGCAGCACACGCCTACCAGGTTCCCAGGAAGAGCCACAGGGGCTCTTTCTGGCTCTGGGAATGCAGGGTGTGGTTGCCTCTCTGGAGTTTAAAGTCAAATGAGCAGCTACAGAGTGCGCGGCTGGAACTCTGACTTGGGCCAAGTACTCCAGACCTTTAGCATTAACATACTAGGAAAGACTAGCTTACTCTCCAAGCAGATCTCCCGGTTTTCTGTCATTGTTACCTCCTAGCACATCAGAGCTCTTCACCAGTCCTTTAAAAATGTGAATCAGCCGAAACATATTGAATCTCATGCCTGGTGCGGTGCTGTAGGAAATTCAAAGATGAATAAAGAGATAAAGATGTGCTGCTGGAGGGGCTCCTGGTCCCATTTCGGGGTGCTGGTCTGTCTTGTTTTGCCATGCTCTCTGTATTCCCGTTACTGGTTACTGTTCTAACAAAATTTCAGTGTGTCCTAAGAGCGGTTGATAAACCATGGCGGCAGCGTGAGCAGGAAGGAGAAGACCTCTTTTGGCCTGGGTTGTGCAGGGACTGGGTAGGGGTGCTTCCCCCACCCCCAGCCATTCTGTTCATTTAATAGATGTGATTCCAGGGCAAATCCATGCCATCTTCTTTTTTGCTCCTGGGGACAACGGCTCAGGCAGAAAATACTTGGAGTCATTGGGGGCAGAAAATAGGAGGCTCTCTGGGAACAGCATGCCTCTGATCCCATCCCTTTCATGCCCCAGGAAAAGAAAAGAGGCCCACGCAAAAGCCCCTCCTGGGGCTTCCCAACCAGTTAAACATGAGGGAGAGAGAAAGGGGAAAAAAATTCTAAATAAAAGCAAAGTCTTTGAAAAACTTCAAAGAAGCATTTCTCCTGCTCAGGAGTCAGGAGCACATCTGGCTGGTGGTGAAAAGAGAAGCGGTGTCATCTGGGCAGAGACGCTCTCTTCAAATATGTCCTTTAAGGAAGGCGAGAGAGGAGAGTACAGGAGCCGGCGAGGGCAGAAGTCCTGCAAGGAGTGGAGGGAAGTTAAAGGCAAAAGAAAAAAGGGGGAAAACCCTAAATCTTGTAATGTTTTAGGAGGGCTTATTAGAGTGAAAATTAAGTGTCATACAGTGCTCTGCTCCAGTATTGATAGCTTTTATTCAAAGAGCCATCACCCTGTAAACTCACTTTAACAACTCCCTTTAGATGAAATATAAAAATTAAAGACATTTACAACACAGCTTAGTAGCAGATGTAGTCGTCCTGTTGGGGCCCAGATCAAATAGTGATGTAAACCCCAGCAGGGTAACAGGTCTTATGAAAAAGTCCTTAACAACAGCTTCGAAAAATCTTGGAGCTCTTTCAAAACATGTTTCCCATTCTCTCCCAACCTCAAGGGTCCCCTTCTTTTCTTCACCCCCTCCCCAATCTGCTAGACTCCTTTTCTACCATTGTCCTTTTGTGCAGCTCTTGGGTGTCAATCTACACTTAGCAACTGGGCCAAAAAAATAATATGGTTGGGCTTCCAGTTATCTTCCCCATCTAGTTATCTTCCCCAACCAGTTATCTTCCCAGTCGTGTGATGGAGCACCATGGTGAGGGTGGACCAGGCAGTCTGGGAAAAGATCTTGAAAGTACATGGAGCACATGAGTCATCTTTTCATTTCTGGGACAGATACTCAATAGACATAGCTAAAAGAAGAAGAGGTTTATTGTGGCTCATGGTTACCAAAGTTACAGTCCATGGCTGGCTCCTCGACAGACACATCATGGCAGAAGGGATGGCAGAGGAAAGTTGCTGACCCCATGGCAGCTGAGAAGCAGAGCCACACGAGAACTGGCCCTGGACCAGAGATAGTCCCTGTGTTAGTTTTCCAGCTGAACCGTACCCCACACCCAGGGTTTAAAGGAGGAGGGGTGTTCTTGACTCGTGGTTTCAGTCCCCGCCTGGGTCTGAGGCAGAAATGGTTTGCTGGGAAGGTCTGGCAGAAGAAACCTGCTCTCATTATGGTGACCAAGAAGCAGGGAACAAAGGGAGGAGCTAGAGAGGGAAATATATCCTCCAAAGTCATATTCCCAATGACTGTCCCCTTCCAAACTGGCTCCTCCTCCAAACAGCACATTCAGCTCTGAATTTATCCATAGATAAATATTCACTAATGAAAATAGCACCCTCATAATTCAATGACCTACCGAAAACCTTACCTTTGAGTCCATGAAACTTTGAGGAAACATTCCAGATCAGAATCACAATATCCCACAACTCTTGCATTGTATATGCCAGGAAAACCAGCATCATGTATAGAACACCAAGGTCATCTTCCAGTTTGAGCAGCAGTTGGGCCACCGTGGACCGTGGCTGCAGCAGCCTTTGAGTGCCCGTATGTTAGCTCACAAGGAAATAAAACCCAGGAGGCACTTCTTGACCAGGCATCTGAAGAACTATCTTTCCAAATGAAAGGTTCACACATTTGTACTGTTGGGCCTGCAGTGGGTTTGGTCTTGCTTGAAATGTTATCAAGCATCTTTATTTTTGTCCTTGTATATAGTTTTGTGTTTCATTTTACTATCTTTAGCAGCCATACCTCCGTCAGCCCCAGTTTTACACATAGCCCCTTCTGGGCCAAAATTTAAGTTTTCAAATTTTCATTATAAATCCAGCTGAAAGCAATGAGTAGTACTCTTGCCACAATCTAAAAGTTGGAATATTTTGACATTTCCTCTGCCAGAAAAATTAGTTCACCACCATTAATATCAATCTCTTGCAAAGTCTCAGGACATATGCAAAATGTGAGCAAATTTTCTGCCCGAGTGTAATACTCAGGCCTCCTCGTCCAGTTGCCAGTGGAGCCCTTGTTTCCAGCTGGAGTCCCTTGAGTTTGGCCTTTGCTGTCCGCATTCCTAGAGATATCTTAGTCTGATGAGCTTAACCAGAATCGCCCATTGTGCTCTCTTCACAGCATTCAAGGTCTTCTCTTGAACACTTCCTTAAACCTTCCCAAACTCCTCCTACGTGCAAGTTACACAGGCTTCTAAACCACACGGGCAGATACACTTCTCTACTATCAGTTTTCTGTGTTAGTTTCTTTTCCTGTTGCTGAGACACGATGCCCACAACCGAAAGGAGAAATGGTCTAATTGACACCATGGTTTGGGGGTTCAGTCTGTAGTCAGCTGGCTGTGGGGTAGAGTGTATGGAGCAAAGCTGCTTAGTTTATGGTGCCCAGAGAAGATGGGGCAGGGACTGTGTACAGTACAGTACTCAAAGCCATACCCCAGGACTCATTAGTACACACTCAGGAGAGTGCTCTGTGACTCTCGAGGCCAGTGGTGGTGAGCCAGCGGCTCATGTGCCGCAGTGGGCATGCAGTGCCCTCTCTGCTAGCACATGAGCGAGTTGCCCCAATGTCACCCAGTAGCCAAGCACTGGATAACAGTGCACATAAGAGCCAGGTGCATGCTCAGAGAGGAGCAGCAGTGCCAGACAAGGGCGTCACAAGTCACGGTTCCTTAGTCACGACGTGTCCCAGGTCCTGCCTGGGCAGTCGGTATTCAGGTGTAACTGCAGTGTGGGCACTTTGTGATAAGCAAGTGGGTGTGGTATTGTAGTTTGGGCACTGGGTCTCTGAAAGGTTTGCCATCGCTGTACTAGGCATTGCCTAATCCATTGAAGTCGATGTTTCAGGATTACTGGTCATAGTCTGAAGGTCACGCTGCCATAACCTGCTCCCTGCCAATGGTCCCCGTTCTGTTTCCATAACTTCCTAGGAATTCCATCCAATTGTGATTTCACAGCTGCCTTAATCCGCTGACGAAATTAAAACTTTCCTGATCCACTCTGGAGGCCGCACTTCCAAAGACTGCTGCACGGTGATCCAGCCCTCAACATGCAGGTGGGGGGGGGGATGCTTCATACTTAAACTTCACCGTAACTCTTTATTTGCCTCTTCACTTCCAACTCTCACAAATCCACCCAGAAGATTCTGAAAAGAGTTTCCAATTTGATTTGATATTGGGATCATTGAATAAAATGGGGAAATGTATCTGCTGTAATATAACAAATGCAATAAAAGGCTCCCCCCCCCACATTTCCATAGCAGATTGTCTAGAGGATTTACCCACCCACATACTCACCTACTCATTCATTGGTTCAGAAAGCGTGTTTGTATGCCAAGGGCATCCCACACACACAGCAAATGTTGGAGATGTGATGGTGACTGTCCCCTTGGTTCCCGCTCTCTTTGCTCTTAAGTTGACATGTCCACGAGCTCAGCTCAGAAAGAGAAAAAATGAGGAGATGGAAGCACAGAGGAGTAAAAACAAGGGCTGCAAGTTTCTGGCTCAAGTTTTCCATTGTTTGGTTCTTAAAAATGAAGCCAGTGACCTCTGTTGCCCTGTCTGTGTGTGAAAAGAGTCAGACTGCCCTATAGGGCCCGGCTTGGTCCCTGGGCCCCTCTTTTCTGGCAGATGATCATATTGCCAATGATTTGGGAGTGGTGGTGTTAGAAGTTTGGCTGCAGCTTGGTCCTTGGACCAAGCAAAGGCCAAGAAGCTGGAAAATAAGAGAGAATCCAAAGGAACTTCAGGAGGAGAGAGCAAGTTCTGCCGTGAGCTCTATTCTGAGGACAGGCTGGTTGCTGCTTCATGCAGAGCACCCTACAAGAACCCGAAATCAAGCGCTGACACCTCACTGCCTATCTGGAGTCTAGTAAGAAAATTGTCCCAGGAAGCTTGAAAGTGATAAACAAGAAGATTGGATGTCATATGAGCCTTAAGGCAGCTGAGGACATTCCAGGACTAAGCGTGGCCTTCTAAGCGCCTAGGGTCTAGTTTCTCAACACTCCAGCCAGCATTTAGAGCCTGAAGCTTGCCTTGCCTATCCTCTTCTGTTCTGCTTTGTCCACGAGTTCTGCAATATGACCAGCTGCAGATACCGTCCAGTCCATCTCGTACCTTTCAGCAGGCTTGGCTGGATTTTATGTCACACACATGGAGCGCTTGAAATTAGCTTCTAAATTGGGAGACTATGTTGATATGTCCAATGAGGAAAGTCGGTTCCTTTTGGATCTTTCCAAGAAATGACTTCAAAAGTGCTTTTCTTGCTAGGAATGTAATGTTGCTCAGTGGTAGAGCCATGACCTAGTATGTACAAGGTGAAAAAAAATGTACAATTTCCTCCCTTACACTCCCATGCATATTCTCCTACTCACGTGCATGCATAGACACAGATGGTGAAGTCCCAGTGGGTCTGTGCATGGTGCTCCGGGCCATTTGGTCAAGCAGGCAGCATTTACCTCCACTAATGCAAGGTCTAATCTGTGCAGAAAATGTGTGCTTATGTAAAGAATCAAAGAAGATAATAGTTATAGCCTATGTCACAGGCGTAGACTAATCTTCGATTAAATAATGATATTCAGATGACATTTCTTGGCAACTGGCAAACCAGCTGGAAAAATAAGTCAGAATTTCCATAGAGAATAGACTGTTTTGCCATCCAAAGCTGGCCGAGTACAAACAGCAAAGATTCTAAATACTTATGAAGAAAAGACCCTAGCATTCTGTTTATAAAAGGGCTTCCTTTTCTTCATTCCAAGAGCACATACACTAATTTACAGATATATGTAAAATGCAGACATAAATTTATTTAATCTTCTCTCTCCTGGGATATCTGGACTTTGACACTAACTAGTGAGGGAATGAAAGTCAGGAGAACTAGAAAGCTATAGAACTGTCTAGGATCGCACAACAAACATTGTAGACTCTTCCGGGCTCTTTCAAGTACATTCCAACTGGTGGAACCTGGAGGAGTCTGTGATCGAATGTCACGTGTGCACAAGAGCTGGGGTGGTGGAGACTGTACGTGCAGGGTGTGCGTGTGATGTGGGAGCCTTGGGGGGAAGTACATCTTGGCTCCACACAGATCAGGCCATTGTAAGTATCCCACAGAAAGTAGATGGAAACCCCTACTAGGGCAGTTGTTTACCAAGACATGGTGGAGGGACATCCAGGGAAGCCTGAAGGGATGGTCAGTGGCCCCTGTGAGCAACAGCTGGAACTGCTTCCTTCCTTAGACTTGCAGGAGGTGAGAGGTGGGAGAATCTTCTCAACTCAGAGAGAGTAAGGTCAGGTTGATGTTTGAGGGGATACACAGCCAATCTGGGTGAACTGCCTGGGAGGCAGCTAGGAAATCAACACTGTCTCCTGGACCCTCCATTCTCTCAGACCTTGCTCATGCTGCCCACAGCAACTGCCTTGCAAGTGCAAGGTCCTGAGTTCAATCCCCGGTAACAACATACAGCAATACTGGGCGTGGTGGCTCACACCTCTGAGCACAACACTCAGTCACCACATACCACAATGCCTGTTGTATTGGCTCATGCATATAATTCCAGCACTCAAGAGGCAGAGAGGCAGGAGGATTGCTGAGTTCGAGCCTGGCATGGACTACAAAATGAGCTCAGGGCCAGCATGAAATACAAAGTGAGACCCTGTCTCAAAAAAAAAAAAAAGAAAAGAAAGAAAGAAAAAGAAAAAGAAAAATGCAACAGGAGCCAGTGGGAAGAGGCGCTGACATGATTCCTGATGCGCCTCTCAGAGAGAGGGGATCGATGAAGAGCGGCAAACAGGATGTCAGCACATTTGAGTTCAAATCTCAAGTTCCCAGCACTGGGACTTGATGTAACTCACTGTTTTCTCCCTGGGAAGGAAAGGGGTGCGACACTGAGAGCTGAGGGAGCCAGACTCCAAGCTCCATGACCAGCACTGCGCTTCCGCTCCTTCTCCTCACAGCAGTACAGAGAACATGGACAAGGGCCAGGGTGACCCCAAATCTCACACTTTGGTAGACCTTTTGACCCAGAAATCCTGCCCCTAGGGATTGGGTTCCGGGAAACAAATAATCAACTACTCCTTAAAACGCGAAATTGGGATCAGCTCTACTAGCCGTGTCCGTCAGAAATCTCAGCTGCAAACAGCAGAAAGTGACTCTGGACAAGTTAAACAGAAAAAGAATTTATTAAAAGTGTAATGTGTGACTCAACATTTCCAGAAGAGACCAGAGATTCCTACTTAGGAAAGGTCCACAATAGTAGAAGATAAACCAGATTGTGGTCCTTCCTCAGCATGAACTCTATTAAACTGTGTTAAAGATGTGATAACAGAGATAGATAGTAAGTAATGTAGTCATGATATATTAAGGAAAATTTGTCAGCATACAAAGAAGTCTGAAAAAGTATTGCCAAACTGTTGATAATTGTTTTCTCTGGATTGTAGAAAAAAAGTGTCCTTGTATTCTAAATGATTCTCTGGCTTAAGAAAACAATGATTTTGGGCCAGGGATTTAGCTCAGTGTTTCCAGCGCCTGTCTTGCAAGTGCAAGGACCCGGGTTCGATCCTCGGTAACCACATACCATATTGGGCATGGAGACTCATGCCCAGCAGCAACCAGTACCACATATCACAGTGCCGGGCATGGTGGCTCACACCTGTAATCCCAGCACTTGGGAAGCAGAGGCAGGAGGATTGCTGTGATGTGAGTTTGAGGCTGAGCTCAGGGCCAGCCTGAACTACAAAGTGAGACCCTGTCTCAAAAAACCTAAAAAAAAAAACAAAAAAAAAAACCAACCAATGATTTTATTTTTGTTTTTATTCTAACTCTAAGACAGAACTCTTATAATAATGAAATATTTAAAACAGCAAAATGATTTTTGGACTTTTGTAATGCACGGAAACCTCTAGTCTAGGCTGTGATTTCCTTGTTTCTTTCTTCCATTTAAGGTCCAATAATTTCCCTTCCATAACAGAAAGGCATCCTGTGACACGGGACAGTGTGCTGGTACAGCAGCATCAGAGGATGCACAACACCAGCCCCATGGCTGGGAAGAGGTGTGTGACTGAAGTGTAGTGAGAGCGAAGGGAGAGGGGCAAGGAGACCGGGAGGTTGGACTACATTTTCTTACATCGTATTCTAGAAAGCCTTTTATATAAATTACCAAACCAAACCAAATAAAATAATAAACACCTCCAATTCACTGAAACTTGATTTGAAACGGTGTGTGGCAATGGGAAACTTCTAGGACAGTTTTGAAGTTCTGAATTGCACTTTTCTATGTCCTTAACTGAAGTTCGTTTTCCTAATCAAAAGGCACTGCTCCTGCCTAAAGCAACTCTGAACTGTGAAGGGAAGTTGCTATGGCTCTATCCAGATGTCCCACCAAGGCCTCAGGTGCTCAGAGGTGGGGCTTTGCAGACGTGGCTGGATCTAGGGTGTGTGAATATGGATTGAGGGTATGTAAGTACTAAGTTAGTCTGCTAATGGTTTAGCACACTTCTGGGAGCGGATAATGGGGAGGTCCAGCCTGGGTATGGGTGGTGGCACAACCAACAGGCTTATTCCCTGGATGGCTGAAAAGGGAACAGAAAACATGTTGGCATTGTTGCAGCTCCCTGCTTCCTGTCTGCCCTGACATGGGCTGTTTCTCCTCTGCAAGACCACTCTGTCTTGGAGCCAACTGACTGTGGATCAAAATCTCCACAAACTGAGCTAAAATAAATACGTCCTCCTTTAACTTGTGGGTGTCAGGTATTTTGCCTCAGTGGTGAAAGAAGTAGCTAAGATAGAAAGGTTTGAACAGATACACCCACATGCACACAGATGCACATGTATATAAACACATACACATGTGCGTGCACATGCATATTACACATGTACGCACATATACACATCCACACAGCTCATTGCAGAAGATGATCCTAGAGCTCCCCTTCCCACTCCTCCCTGGCAGCTAAATTCCTGCGTTTGACTTGAATTGTACTCCTGTTCCTCTAGGCTGCCTGCACAGGCCAGAACAACTGGCTGTCTTCTGTGTGTTCCAACTTGTGGCTGGCAATTGGTAGGCAGTACTGAATAAACCGAGGCCACAGGTAACTCAGCTGTTCAAGCCCAAGTATTTTAGGCAAACCAGCTTGCCTCTACAACCTGAGGAAGTATTCTCCGGACATGTGTGTGGCACCCAAACAGGATGAGGCACCAGCAGCAGCATACTTGGAAAAGCCTTGGAGGAACTGGCCAGCAGGGATCTCTACATCATGCAACAGCCATTGGACCCCTCATCGCACACTTGTGGCTCTTCAAGAAGCCCATTAGGTCATCCTATTCACAGGTGTATCATTCAAGAGGTCACAGGCCAAAGTGATCTCAAGGCAGAGTGGACTTGGTGCTGGTACTTTGTACCCTTGCCTGCCTGTAGCTATCAATGTTGAGGCCTCACCCAGATGCACTTGGAGGGGCCAGGGTGCCACCCTAGGGATGTGACACTGCAGGTGACAGTTCATGGCTACCTGCCTTGCCTGATCTGACAGAGGGAACTGCTTTGCTGCTGCAAACTTTCTATGCTTTCAACCCTGAGGACCAGGTAAAGATCAGACCCTCCAGAGATCGAATTCTTGCTCTGGCTTTTCTCCATGGTGATGGACCTTCCCCTAGTCTTTAAGTTTCCCTGACGAGTACTCCTTGGATAAGTAGGGTACACCGACCTAATCCCTAACTCGAGTTCTTATTCTAGGATGTTCAACCAAGGTGACAGAGAAAAGCACGCGATGTTGGAAGCAGGCTGAGCATTCACCCAGGCTGCCAGCTGGTTCTGACTCTGCTTTGGAAGAAGTTGGGTCTGTGTGACCAGCCCTGGCTGCTGTGTCCCATGGACCCACAGAGTGCTGTGCACTATATTGTGATCTGTGGTGGCTGCTTCCTGCCTCACAGACTAGCACCCTACAGATAGGGGCAGACTCAGTTTTACTAAAGCTCAGCTTGAGCTTGGCCTCCTGAAGGGGAATTACGATTACTGCTAGGCTCTCAGGTAATCTTGGTCAAACAAATGACAGCATCTTCAGAGGCCAGGTCTCCCCCACCCCAGAGGTCCGCACACCCTTTGGCGAGAGTTTGTCAGTTACTGGGGAGTATCAGCTTGAATGGTTTTAAGATCTACCCAGGGGAGCAGGGAAGCATACTCTGAGCTTATCTGAGTGGATCACAGAGCAGTCTGTATCTGATCCCCTGCTCTGCTTCCCAGCCACCATTAAATAGGCCTCTTTGCTCCATCACACCCTCTGCCATGTTCCTGCCTTGGAGCTGGCTTGCCATGGACTGAACCTCCTGAGACTGTGAGCCGGATTAAACCTCTTGGGGATTGTGTCCAGCAACAGAAAAGCACTGCTATATGTGGTTAGCAAAGTGGCCCATAGATCAACTCAGACTGGGTAAAGATAAGGACAAATTCTCATTACCTAGAAGTCATTAAGCTGTGATTAGGAAAAAGGGAGCAGGAAGGGATGAATATGTGTTAGGGGATACAACATCTGTAACCATCTGTGCAGATACCACACTAGCCCACTGGGCCACCGTAATGAGCAGCATCTGTTATGGTTCCTGGGGACCGTGTTGTATACCTGCTTGGTGCCAGAAAATGTAGACACGGTTTTAGCTGAGATCCCTGTCCCTGAGCTGAGGAGCTCAGTTCCACTGGGAAGACAGAAAAACAGACACAGTGTTCACAAAAATGCCTGATGTTTACTAAATGTTCACTGTGTCCCAGGCCCGGTTCTAGACACTTCGTAGTTCACTGAACCCTTTCTGAATGCTGCTTCTGAGAAAGGACATTCTGTAAATGGAAAGACCGAGATGCACAAAGGCTAATCAGCTTGCCCGAAGCGGCGTGCCTCGGCTACTGGGAGCAAAAGCCAGAATACGGATCATAAGCCTTTCAACTTTAGGGTGCCCTGGCACTGAGGGGCGCTGAGTGACATGACAAAGATGTGAACTGAGCACCAGGGCAAAGCACATTCTCCTTAGTGGGAACTTTTGTGTGGTTCAGACCTAAAATGGTCTCGTGCATTCAGAATGGGGCTTTTAGAAGGGGACCCAATCATGGAGTATTAATCCACTGATGAGCTCTGGCAGGAGGTGGGGCCAGCAGTGGGAAAGTGACTACGGCGACCATTTAAACTAAATGTCCTTAGTACAGCTGGCAGGAGTGGAAAGCACAAACTCTTTCTCTCAGCCAAATCCCCATCCTCTCCTTCTGGCCAATCTCGTTAATTTCTATTCATGCAATATCATCCCTCTTTTTCCTTCTTCTTTGTCACCTATAACATCTACCTGGTGGCTCAGTCTGTTGACTTTTATGTTAGATATACAGTGGACCCTTGACTTTTGAACTCGAGCAGCTCCTGAGGCTGGTTGTATCTCAAGTTGGTTGTAAATCAATACAGCTGAGGTCTGGATGATTAGTCTCTGGGTACACACTACACATGACAAGAAGCAGATGAATCTTCCTTTGACTTAGTGAACCCAAGTGGCTTGTATGTCGGGCTGGCATAACTTGAGGATCCACTGTACCTCCACAATGAAGCTTTTCTTAGGCCCTGACTTTTTGCTAGGACCATTAGCTGGTTTCCCAAATCTGACCCAGTCTATACTTCGCTGTGCCATTTACTGTGCTGCCCTTCCTCACCTAGTCCGCCCCAGTCACAGTGCAAGATTTCCAGAAGAGATTCAGAATCTGGTCAAATCTGCAGAGGCGGGCTGTCGTTCACTCTGACTTCACAGAATCTGCACAGATGGGATTAGGAAGTGACTCACAACCCCAGGGCAAAGCAAAGAAGGTCAGCTGTATGTGCTGGAAATCACAGTTGTCTCAACGTTGATGTGCATATTAATCACCTGGGAATCTTGTTAACTGCAGAGTTTCAGACTCAGTGGTTCTGGGTGGAGCCCACCTTCTGCATTTCTAATGAGCTCCCAGGGGCCAGCCCTGCTTAGCCTTAGTTTCAGACAGTTGGGCAAAGACAAAGGTGGGGATTTCTGCCATCACACTCTCAGGGCAGGGCAAGGGGAGCTGCAGGAAAAATATTTAAATCTAATCAATACTTTAAAACTTTAAAATTTAAATCAATACTTTATTGAGCATTTGCTATAGGCTAGATGTCATGATAATTGCTTGTTTGCATAGTCTCACTTAATCCTCTCAATACCCCAGAAACTTTGCACCATTATTATTTT
This sequence comes from Petromus typicus, assembly GCA_004026965.1. Lineage (NCBI taxonomy): Eukaryota > Metazoa > Chordata > Mammalia > Rodentia > Petromuridae > Petromus > Petromus typicus. The sequence goes on from PVIR01004619.1 coordinate 28,020, forward strand.
TCTAGAAAACTGAGGGTTAGAAAGAGGAAAGAATTTACCCACCAGTATCCAGAGGGAAAATGGTGGGAAGTCAGTCCTCTTAACTCACTGGTGCCCAGAGGAAGAGGCAGGGGACAGTGAGGAGCAGAAGATGAAGTCTGAAATTAATGAAATATTTTGCCAGCGGTGACAACAAAAACCTAGCTTGTGTTGACACTCTGTTGGGTCCCTGATGTGCATTTTCTCTAGTAACTGTGCTATTTTGAAAACAGGTTCTATTGTCTGAGAAAGTTTGGAGAGTTACACTAGCAGAGAGAGTAGAACTGAAATTCTAATGTCATTGCCTGGACTCTCCCTGGCACCTGTAGTTTTGGCCCACATGGTACCTACAGGGATCAACTGCAGCAGGTGAGCGGAAGGGCACAGGGCAGGGCTGGGCAGGGCTGAGGGGCCAGACGGGAAGGTCTCGCCCTCATTAGAGAGTGCCCGTAGACTTTGGCTCCGTGTGTGGTGGGAAACCAGCAGACTGGGACTTCCGGACCTGGCTCCAGTAAGTGGACAGTTTGACTTGGGCAGTGCCCTTTCCCTGCCTTTTCCTCTGGGCTCCTGTTAAAGTCTGTAATGCTGTGGACAGGACTGCCTACATCATTGGGAGGCCCAGAATACAATGGAAATATGGTCTGTTGAAGAAGTCAAATTTCAAGATGGGCGTAGCAGAGCATTAAGCCAGGCACAAGGCTCTCCTCAGCGTGACCTTATGTAACAGTGTAGATTATACGGTGTGAAGCCAGCCCTGGAGAGCAGGTGAGACTAAAGTTGAGTATTCTTTATCAGAAATGCTTAGGACAGGAAACGTTACAGATTTCAGATTTTTTTTAAAGTTTCGGGATTTTTACATTTATGTGATGAGCTATTTTGATTGTGACCCACCTCATGGAGCCAGGTGCATAATTCTCCACGTGTAGCATCTTGTCAGTGTTTAGAAGCTTCTCACGTCAAATCATTTTGGAGTTTGGATGTTCTAGATTAGAAACACTTAAACTCTGCATAATTTCAAAGGCCTCATTAGTCTCTGCTGTTCAGTGAAGTTCACCTTCTACTATTTTATGCTATTGCCCCACCATCTTTGTATATCCTTCTCATGTCACCTGCAAACTATTTGAGGCAGCCTTTGACTTGGCCGTGTCTTCCATTGTGGACCACAGGACTGGCCAGTCTTCTCTCTCTTGTGTCTATCCAGAGACCTTGTAAGAATCACTGAACTGTCCAAGATCTGCCGCCATTTTGGCTGGGGCAAGGAGCAGCACAGATGGAAGGAATGAATGTGTCCTTTTTCTGTGCAGGAGCACCTCCTTGCTTGGAAGTTCCAGCTCTCTCCTGAATCTTTAGGAGTCACAACAGCAGTGAGACAGAATGAGTCAGTGGCTCATGTCCTGTTCTTGCCTTTCTCCTCCACCCCAGGGAGTGAATACCTCAGTTCCCAAACCCTCTGAGTCAGGGAGGTCGCCCTGAGGACATCAGTTTGTTTGTCTGAACCATGCCAAGCAAGCGACAGCTGCAGAGATGGGCCCTGGAGGCATCATTTCCTGTAGGCTGGAGCCTGATCTAGGTGGATGCTTGGCCTCCTCCCCAGCCCTGTCACATGGCACAGGTAGCCCTGGCACAGCAAAACCATCAGCTGCTTGGTCCTATTCCACAAACCAGGCTGGGACCCAGGACAGCACCCGGGACCCTGAGCATCAGGCTTATCAGCCCACAGAGTGACCCCAGTCCAGAGAGACAGTCAGCTTTGCCTGAGTGGCCATAGAATTCCGACATCTGTCATGGGCTTGCCACTGACCTCAGGCAATTTTTTTTTACCTTTCCTATTCCTTGGGCCCCAGTTCCTTCATCTGTAAAATGGAAAACCTTCTTTGCTGTTGACCCCAGGCAGAATCAATGCGTCTGTTCGCAGGAGCCCAGAAAGTAGGATACATAATTTAATCTAGGCTCTTAAATTGCAGTATGGTTGGTTAATTATGTGCATGGCGTTCCCTGTAGGCCATCAGGGCCTTAAGGCAGGGAGATCCTTTAGTCACTCCTCCATGCCCCTTTTAGCCCTGAGCTTCCATCCTTCTGTGTCCTAGATGCTCACAGAGCCTTGGGGACGCTCCTGGGAGGAAACAACTGGATTTCACACATTCATTAAGGGGACAACTCCGCATATCCACTCCCTTCAATGCCTGGAAATACATCTGAACAAAGACAAATTCACGATCCACGCCGCTCTGCAGTACCGAAGAACCACGACTGGAAGTGCGCTCCTCATACCATCTCTCTGTCCCACGCCTGCCAGCAGTGTTGCCAGGGTTTTCTCTTCCGTTGTCTGACGATGACGGCCCTGCCCTCTGTTGATCGAGGAGCCACACAAGACCCAGAAGACACAGCCACCGGACCTGAGGGGTCAAGGTCTTGCCCCAACTGATGAGTGATGCCCGGGATGGAGGGTTGAACTTTAGAGAAGGAAAAAGAAGACGATGAGACTTCTCAGACTGCAGAGGCAGCGTCAGCCTCCCCAGGACCCACGAGCACCCCGGAAATGCTGGAAGCCCTCGAGGATGCGCTGAGCTCCACGTGGGCCGACTTTTGACGCTCCTGCCCTGATTCATGTCCTTGAGCTCCTGCCTAGTGGGTAAGGGGTTTTCTAGGGCAGTCACAGTTGTGGAAACCAGTTACGGCCTGCAGTGCCCCCACTGCCAATTCATACGTTGAAGACCTGTGCAATGTGGCTGTATCTGAAGGTAGGACCTTTAAAGAGGAAATTAAGGGTAAACGAGGTCATAGGGTGGCTCATAATCCTAGAGGCCTGATCTATGGTGGTATGGCTGCTTTTGGCCTCTTTGTGGGCCTGAACTTTCACACAACAGTTGTGGCAGAAGGAGCGGGCTCTGCTGGGCCTGGAGAGTTATGGGGATCCGTGAGAAAAGCGGCCCCTCCTGTGCCCTGAGGAGGTGGTGGGGCTGATGAGTTTTCACCCCAGGCAGGGATTCTGTCCCGCTGAAGACCTCCTCTCTTACAGGGCAAGCAGGGGAGGCACCTTCCTGGGCCACTTAGGGGGGCAGGTCAGTCTTGGCAGCCAGAGTTGACCAGAGTTGACAGGGGCACCATCTCCCATCTGCTGGAGCTCTGGGGACCGCTCAGTACACTTGTGTGCGCTGGCCGGTGTGTATCTGGGCGCGGCCGGCTCTGAAGCCTGGCAGGACGAGCAGAGCCAGTTTGGACCTGCAAGAGGCTACTGCAGCCTGAGAACTGGGGTGTCCCTGCCGCAGGCACACCATGCCAGCCTTCCTCCTGTATCGATCCCTCATTTTTCAAAGCCCTCCTATGAGCTCCCTGATCGATCTTCTCAATGGAAAGTTACTTCTCTGTTTAGAATTCTTGTAACAAGTTGTGCCAAACTCCTAGCACCTGCTGCACAGGCACCTGTGGGAATTGCAGGCCTGTACATTGTTTACCTGCCCTGCTAAAGTGGGCTGCTGGGGAGGAACTCTGGCCCGTGCCTTTGTTGCCCACGCAGAAGCTGGCCTATGCACTCTTCTGTAGGTGATCCTGCCGCCAGTGCCTCCCTCTCCCCCACGCTGTCATCCTCCGCTCCTTCGGCCTCTGCTGCCCTAGAGCACTGTGGCGCGCTCAGCACATGCGCCTTGGTTGGCTATTTCCATCGCTGCCCCCAGGACCTTGCTCCGGAGCCCAGCAGGAGCTGCCAGGATTTAGCAGCTTCCTTTTACTTCTTTATGGGTCCAGTCTACACGAGGCAAAGAAAGGAAGTAAAAATAAAGCATAACTTTGTGTGGTTTGATCATGACGTGTCCTTCCTTGACCTTGGGCACTGTCTCAGCTTCGGTAGTTTTCATGGCCACTGTTTTGGTTTATTTGGTCCTCTGCATAAGCACAGCTATACCCCAGTTCACGAATGCTTCTGTTCACAAACAAATCGATTCTCAAAAGCATTCAACAAAACTTTGTGTCTGTTGACAAAGTAGATATTGAATGACAGGCACGACTGTGGCCATCTTCTCTCAAATGGCAAACCAAAGACATCTGTAAACCAAGCAGCACTGTATGGTGAGCAACAGAGCTTCCCAAGGTCCTCTTTGAGAGGCGCTGGTCCCATTCATGAGGGTTTCACCCCATGACCTCGTTACTGGCAGACACTCCTTGGGGCCACATCTCAATATCTGACTTCTGGGAGGTCACGCAGTGTAACACAGTCATCTTCCCCGTATCCACCAGCTCTGCACCGGGACCCCACCCAGGCTGCTGCTCCTGGGGGTCCTTCAGAAATAGCTTGCCATGTAAATGCGTTCCAGAACCTTCTCTTCTTGATGAGGAACTGGATAAGACAAGCTGAAAATGGCTCTCCAGGTTTGTTTGAAAAGAGGAGTGAGAGGGTAAGGGAAAGACTGGTTCTGCGAAGCAACTTGGGCCAAATGAGAGAAAGAGCAAAGTGCATCCTGGGTTTGAAGACAGACCTGGCTCTTGTGAAGCGGCCATGGCAGGCTTCTCCCAGGGTCTGCGTCCTTTCATACAGTCTACCTTGTGGGAACCTGCGAAAGGGTCTGCAAAAGGCGTCCTGGGAGTTGTGTGAAGCTGTCCTGGGCTCTTGCAGTTGACCATTTGCTTATTTTCACAGCCAGCCTTGCCCCGCCCCGCCTCTGGTATTGCTACTTCCGTAGCTTTAATCTCTCCACATTCTCCAGGCTTCTGTTTGCAGCTTAGCCTTGGTCAGGGGTGGGGCGGTGGGGCAGCTTCTCCCTCTTCCCTCTGGGCTCGCTGGCTGGAGTTGGGGAGGGTGACAAGAGCCGTGGGAGCTCTCTGGTCGGCTGTAGCCTGGCCTGGGGCGCACGGGCTGGCCCAGGGCGTGTATACGCACCGCTCAGTTCTCCTGTGAGCTTCGAGGGGCCTATGGTCCTCTCGGTCCCTGCTGGCTCCAATGGTCCTCCCAGGGTCCCTGCTGGCTCCTCACCTCACGTGGCGATGGGGACAGTCTCTCCTGGGCAGTTTCTGCCCCGCCCCACAGCCTCTGGCTCCACGCACGGCCTCCAGCCACTTTCTCTGGGGTTGCCCGGCTTCTGGCCTTCGGGCTGACAACCTGTTCAAGACTGTGTCCAACCTGCCACCTGCCTCGGCTCTGCCTGGCTTGCAGGAATCCCAGGCGTTCTCTCTGCCTCTGGTAGAAGCATTTGTTCCTGTCCCCACTTCCCAGTCTCCTGCCTCAGGCTTCCTCCACTGCTCCCCTTCAGGATTCTCTGGGCAACCAGCAGGCATCAGTGCAGGGCCTGCTCCGGGAGCTCCTGGCCGCCCCTTTGCAGGGCTCCCTTCCCATCCTCGTGGGCCCCAGGACTGATTTCTGTCACTCAGTGAGCATCCAGCCGGGGGGGGGGGGGGGGGGGGGGGGCAGTTGTGATCTCCCTGGGAAATGCACACGTTCTCAGAGGCCCCGTGGGGCGGACGGGAGCCCCTCTCCCTGCCCAGGGAGCCAGGGTTAGGCAGGGTGACAGACAGCTCTTCCATAGAGACAGCAGACACATGAAGAGACACACTCTCTACTTGAAGATCTTCTGAAAGGATTGTTGACGAGCATATACCCTTCCAGGCATTTTTAAAGTTCACATCTAAAATTTTTCATTGTAAGTTTAAACAGTTATGAGGGAGATGTTTTCCAGTGTGTCAGTATGATACATTATGATAACTGTGCTTTAAATAGTTTTCATCAAAATCTTGAAGCTGCAGATAAGAGTCAATCAATTTATGAAAAATATCCTTTGCATGACATAATTGGCAAAACCAAAAAGCTAAATCAAAAATTTTTATAAAGGACAAGTGTGATTTCCCTTTTCAGTGTGAACACATAGGTTTGAATATACACCCGACCTCTGTGTCGTGACCCGTGGGTGGCCAGTGGCAGGTGGCAGAGGCCAGTCCCGCAGTTCCCGTGCCCCTCATCCTGTGTCCTCCCTTTGGGCTATACTGAGGTTCTGCGTTTGGTGCCCTGAGTCTTTCCCAGCTCAGGGAAGTAAAATGCAGGCGGCAAAACCTGTCTTCATTTTGTGGGAAACTAAAGCCACCAGGGTAGGTGCAGACAGGTTGGTTTTAGGGAGAAGCCTAAGGCAGAGCCGCTGGAGAGCCAGGTCTTCAGTCACATGCTCTGGGGGTCAATGTATGTCCCGGGACACCCAGTGGGAAGCCTGCTGGGCAAAGTGGCTGCTGCTGTTGTGTCCACCCTTAGCAACCTCTGCGGAGGCGGGACACCCCGGGGAGACTAGAGGTGCGTTACCAGCCTGTCTCTTAACTAGACAGGAATGAATCCTCTTCGAACATCCTGCGCGGCTCATGAGAAGCTCGGCCCACCACGGGTGCTGAGTGGAATGTGTTGGTGGAGTTGGGCCTCAGGGTCCTCGCTGCCCCTCCTTGCGTGGGAAGGGGTGTGACGGGGAATTCTGGGCTGAGCTGCCCTTTCCATGTGGTCAGGGCTTTGGTGTGGGCGGCAGTGGGACACACAGCTGGTCGGCAGGGCCTGGGGACTCTCCAGGGATGTGTCCCGGGCCAGGGCGGGGTGTGTCAGCCAAGTGGAATCCCCAGGGCCCCATTCCCGCAGCCATTGGCAGGGCTGAGCTATTGTCTGCGCCCGAGGACCCCCCACTTGTGGCCACAGCCTGGGAAAATGTGTGCAGCCAGGGCCACCGTGGCTTGCAGGAGCAGCCGCCCGGCGTGGAGCCTGCAGCTGTTACACATAAGCCTCAGGGAATTGGGCTATCGAGCTGGCCCCTGCCTGGGGGCCGGTGTGGCTGGTGGACGCTGCGCTGTGCTTGATCCAGAAGTTTCCCACACCAGCCTGCCACGGTCCTGACCGCCCACCGTCAGAGAGAGGAGGAGAGGGACAAGGGAGGGAGAGGCAGACCCACGCGCCTCGGGTCATAACTCTAAGCCCCCACCCGCTCTACGCCTCAGTCTTCTCTCCATAAACAGGGATAGAGTGCAGAGGACACGGTGAGATCGAGGATGAGCACTGTCTGGCTGGTGTCTCGGAGCCAGTGTGATGCTGTTTCTGAGGTGGGGATGCCTGCTCAGCCCTCCGACCCCTGACCTGGCTGGCCGGGCCTGAGCCAGCCCCACCCGGAGGTGCCAATCCACCGGAGCCTGAGAGAGCTCTTAGGGGTTCGGAGGAGAGGAGAGCCTGCAGCGGGGACTGGGGAGGATGCAAGGACTCTCTGAAGCCCAGGCTCCCCTGCCTGGCTCCATCCCACTCAGAAGTCCTCCTGGGGGTCACTGCGAAGCTGGCGGTGGCCTGTACCAAGCTGATGGGGTGGCACCCTGGAGGGGAGCCTCAGCCAGGCCCTCGCCACAGCAGAGCCAGGCCTCGCGCTGGCCTGGAGTGGCGGGAGGTTCCGTTCACACAGCAACAACCCCATTTATGTTTTCGGAGGTTCCGTTCACACAGCAACAGCCCCATTTATGTTTCTGTTTCCTCCCAGGGCTCAACCCCCCTCTGAGAGACCCATCCTAGTCACTCTCTCCTCAACATCCCCCGTGCCTCAGTTTACCTTCAGCCCATTGTGCCTCTAGCCGTGGCCCCGTCTCCCTGAGGACCCTTCTGTGTCTTCTGTGTCTTGCCTCGGGCTAGCAGGAGGATGTTTAGTCTTGGAAAGTCAGATAAGGAGTTGACCTTGATTAGAATCTAATTCTAACGTGAAGCTCTGAGAACATCATTCAGCCCCCACCCAGCTTCAGGCTCTCCCTATGCACAAATGGATAATGGTAATTTGTATCACACGTGGCTCAGCAGGAGGGTTAGGGTCTGAGCTGAAGGCCCAGAGACCACCTGGAGCTCAGTGAAGGTTCTTTAGTGTATTTCAGTGACTTCCTCTAACCTTTGTCCAAAGTTACATGTCTGCGACGTAGACATGTCAGGTGTAGAGCCAGGTCCTGGGACAGCAGGGTACAGGAGAGACCTGCCTGCCATAGCAGCCCTTACGTGACAAGTGTGAAGATACCGCAGAGGTCTAGAAGGCTGGGGGCCGGACAGTTCCTAAGGCTGCGCTGAGTCTGGACGGTCAGGGAGGCCTCTGCTTGGAGGGCGAGTGGAGACAATTTCCGACCAGCCAAGGAAGGAGACCAGGAGGTCCAGGCAGAGGGAGGCCACTGTCTCTGGGAGGGAGGGCTACCCCATGGGGGAGGACAGGCGGCCAGGCAGGGTCTGACAGATCGCACATGGACAGACAGCTCTTTCCAGTCTGCTGGATCAGAGCGCTGTGGGTGTGCCCTGCTCTGGGACGCTTGCTCCAGGACCTGCCAGGCTGGGTAAGGAAAGGCTTCCACAGGCAAGAGACAAGGTTCTCACACAGTGCCCACCCACGGATCTTACGGGAGTGGCAGGGACAAGGACACATGAGGCTTGGGTCACATGGGAACTGGGATTCTACAAGCCCAGGTGTGAGCCGCAGATCCAGTGGGCAGCAGAGGAGACTGGCCCTTGCCATCCCCCAGAGCTCCTCTTATTATTAAACTCATGCATCATACACCGAAGCAAACACCAGCTGGGGGACGGGGGCCCCTGCAGCGTGGACGAGATCCATCACCTTCTAAACTGGGCACATCAGTCTGTGAGCCAGGGGACTCCCGGCGGATCAGACGCATCACCTACTGAATCAAATGCAGCTCTGATTGGATCTGGAACTGCACCGCACCTAGTAAATCATCTAAATATTACCGCATTACAAGCTCAGAATGGCTGCCTCCCCAGTGCATTTCAACAGACGACATGTTAAAGCTGCTGTAACATTTAAACAATTACCTGCAGAAACGGACTCGCTCTATCCATCACTGGAGCAGGAGTCGCTGCCCAGACACCGGTCTGTCCTTCTCCCCTCTCCTGCACTGGCCTCTGCCCCCACTGAAGCCTTTCTCCCTCCTCCACCGGACCTGGCTGAGGTGATGCAGCCTACCCTGATGGACCACTGGCCAGACAGGCTGGGCCGCCATGAATGTTCCAGGCTGGAAGGCACCGTCACTCTGGAGCTTGGCAACCACGGACCCGCATGCCCACTATCACCCACACCTGGGGCTAGTCACTGTGGCCAGGTATGTCTTCACACACCGTGTTCTGTCATGTCATTTAATGCTCCAAACAACCATGGCACAGCATCTGAAAATGGGCTATCATTCCACTTGAGGAAACTGAGGCACAGAGAGGGCAGGCCATGAGCTGGGAAGCGGGAGAGGAGCGTGGGGCTGTGCGTGCTCCGAGACCGTGTTCCTTGGTGCTCCCTCGATCCTGCCGTCCTCCACACGGCCTTGTCCTTGCCACACTGCGGCCCTGGGGCAGGGCTCCCACTCACCCCACCTGGCCCTTCTTCATGTCTGGCTGGGTCCCAGCTTCTCCGTGCTTCTCTGTCTGCCTCTGGTCTCTTCTATGAACACAGACCCTGAATAAATGAAAAGGTGAAAAAAGTCCCACACAGCTACCTGGAGGGGGTGGCACAGGCCTGTAATCTCGGCACTGGCCGAGGCTGACGCAGGAGGGTCTCGAGTTCTAGCCCGGTTTGAGCACTTAGTGACTCACACCCTATTTCAAAAGGGAAAAAAAAAGCTGGAAAAGGCTTGGGGAGGTAGCTGTTTGCAAAAGCCTGAGCTCTATTCCTAGTACAAAAAAAAAAAATCTAAACTCATTCTCTGCTATGCACCTGGTTTTCAAATAGTGGGTCCTGACCCTTTAGTTGGCTGTGAAATTAATTTAGGGAGTTGAGATCAGAATTTAAAAATCTGTGGAATAAAATGAAATAGAGACTGTTGGAATCTGTTAGTGATGATAAAGAGAAGTATTGCTCATGAAAACTGTTCCATTCAGATGAATCTCGCCTATTGCTCCCGAGGCTCAGGGCCACTGCTGCCGGCAGGTGACAAATGTCCTGGACAAGCCCCACATTCACAGGGGGGCAGGAGGACTGGGTGAGGGGAGGAGAACTGTGGGAAGTCTGAGGAGAAAACGGGACTTAAGCCATCACGGGCAGAGTGGAGACGCCACAGACTGGAGAGCTGTTCTCAGGCACAGAGGGAGGACATAAAGAGTGCCAGTCAGGACGCCGCGGGCTCAGCTGTGGGCACCCAGCAGGGAGGACGCGGGTGGGAGCAGCAAGTGCAGGAGAGCCCATCACGATGGACCCGAGGTCCAGCACGAGTCAGGCAAGAAGGGAGGCAGCGGGAGGTGCAGACGGGCTGCGTGGACCCACGGCTCGGAAGCCCCAGCCCACACCGCCGTGGAGGGAATGCAGCGGTCAGCTGAGGACCTGACTTCAGCCAAGCAGTGAAAGTCTTGGGGAAAATGGCAGAGCCGGTCTGCTTAGGCCCGGAGATGACCGGGGGTGGACAGACAGCGGTGGACAGACGTAGTGAAGACTGAACGCTGGTTCCTGGGTACATATGCTGACACCCTCAGCCCGTGTGATGGGGAGACTGAGTGGCAGAAGATGGCAGGTGGGTCTCAAAGGACAGCTGGGCAAAGCCAGTGTCTGGCTGCACAGAGGCTCAGTAATACCCGGTGGCTCTGTGGGCGCTGCTCCGGGCTCTCCACTGGCTGCAGCCACTCTTGCTCCCAACTGCGGGTGGGGCTGGGGCCCAGAATCCGGGTCACACCCACAGCTCCAGGTACTCCCTGAGCGAGGAGGCAGCAAAGGCCTCGGAAAGACTGCACCTTCGTGCAGGGGACACGCGTGGGCCTGGTGAGAGTGACTGACACACAGCCAGGTGGCGGGAGGGCAGAGCACTGGGATCCAGGGCCAGTGGCCGAACACAGGAAGGTGCAGGGAGAAGCATTCGTGACAGGCCCACGAGCAGCACTGCAGAGGCCAACCGTGGTCCTCACAGCGGGGCAGAGTTGGGCCCTTGGCCAATCTCATGCATCATCTCATTCAGTTCTCATGTTGTTTTTATTTCCAGCTTGGCTACGGGATAACCAAAGCACAGTTTAAATGACTCGTCCCATTTTATAGTGTGAAAAGCTGAGGCTGATTCACCGTTTGTTCAACCAGGATCCCAGAATCAAAGAAAGCAGAGTTTGGGCTTAAATGCGAACATGTCTGACTTCTCACACAAGCCCTCGGGTCCAGTGTGGCTAGCCCCAGCTGCGTCACAGCAGAAGGTGCCAACAGGCTGCATAGTGCTCAGGAGAGAAGTGGTATTCTGTGGCAGGCCTGGCACAGCCACGCCCGACCAGGGTGGGAGACTCACCTGCAAGTGTCCTCAGTAGCTCTGCTTGGCTCTAGCAAAGGAGACAGACTTGGCCTGTCTTGGGCCAAAGCAGGCTCCCAGCTGCCCCAGCCCCGCCCCTGCCCAGGTCTGGCTGTGCAGCCGGAGCACATGACCTCTGTCCATTGCTGCCACTTGGTACAGTTGTAGGTGCAGTAATTTTCAAATTGTCTTTAGCTACAGAATCTTCACTCAAATAATTATCTTACACAGCAGCCCAAGAATAAAGTAAATAAAGGAAGTGAACCTACCTGACTGGAGAGGGGCAGACGCTGGGAACTGGAGCCCCTGACCTCCCAGCCCGCCTCGCCCTCGCAGAGGTGGGACCTCAGGTCCCCTAACTTGGTTTCGGGGCAATTTGGAAACCACTGACCTAATCTAAACCCTTCGATTTACTAGGAAGGAAATGGCAGTAAGGCAGTTTGACTTCTCTGGTATTTCAATAGGAGACTTGGAGCTGGCTAGATCTGAATACCCTGAATCACCCTGCTGGCCCTAGTCAGAATGCATTACCCTCTTAAGCTGGTTATCGGCCGCTGACGTGTAGTTAGGAGGAGGCATGCAGCAGTTTGGTGCTTCTTTTTTTTTGCACCAGGGATCAACTTGTGACCTTGCCCTTGCAAGGCAGCCGCGGAACCACTAAACTAAATCCCTGGCCCTGTGTTTGTGATTAATAAAGGATCACTAGCTGCTTCTAGCCATGTCCAGGGCAGTGCACACAGGGCACTGAGCGGAAAGATCCGCTGAGGCCTGGAGGAGAAGACAGAGACCCCAGGAAGGTCACTTCGGGCCCTGCGGGCCCTAGGACGGCATGCACTGAGGGCTTCGGAAATGCAACGGCCCCACCCCACCGGCGGGACACCGGGCTAAGGCGTGTGCAGTCATGGAGGACGCGGCCTGTGAGGGCTTGAGGCACCCGCCTTCAGAGGAGCTCAAAGGTCCGAGGGGAAGCGAGTAAGGTGTGTGGCGCACAGAGCCATCCACACAGCGGGAGCGAAGGCGCCGGGCCAGTCCAGGGCTGACCCCGGGCTGAGGGCTGCGCAGGGAGCCTGTCCGGTGCGCCGGGGGCGGGCCGGGCAGGAGATCCAGAAACGTCCCGCAGGTGTTTTGGGGAGCGGACAGACAGGCGCTGGAGGAGAGGGAAGGCCTGACGCTGGCAGGGACCTAAGAGCCGGGAAGGGCAGCAGGGGCGGGCGGCGCGGCCCCGAGCAGGTCTGGGCAGGACCGGAGCCCCTCCGGCCATCCCGGGCTCCCGCACCGCGGGGCCAGCCGCGCCCACCGGGGACGCCCGGGCGCCGAGCCCGAGGAGGGAGGTCACGGTGCCCTCCGCGGTCAGACCGCGCTAAGCCCCCCGGCAACGCAGCGCAGCGGAGCGCCCCGGACACGGTCGCAGACACGGACACGGCTCCCGCGCCCCGCCCGCCCGGCTTCCTGGCCAGACTTAAGCGCGGTTTATGGGCCGCGGCGCGCTAAGGACAGGCCGGGGAGCCGCGGGACGCGGCCGCCCGCGTGACCTTGGGCCGGCTGCCCGACCTGTTCCGCCTTAGTTTCCGCGGCTGAAAAATGGGAGCTCCGACGCCGCCGGCCTCACAGGGGGGCCGTGAGCCGCGCTAATTGACGGCCCAAGTGCACCCCGGTGTCTGCGCGCAAGGAAGCGGAGGCGATTAGGGCGGCCGAAAGCCTGGCTCAGCGAAGCGGCGCCCTCCGCAAGGTCAGCGCTCCTCTCCCGACGCCCCCACGCTCCCCGCGCGCCTGCTGCACTCGCGGCCAGTAGGCACCCGGCTTGGAGCGGCCGCGCCGGTGCTGCCCACGCCCCTCTCCCTGCTGCCTCCTCACGCTGCTCCCATTTAACAGGTGCAGAAACTGAGGCCGGGCGCTATGGGGTCAGCAGGGCTCCGAGTTTTCCTTGCTCTGCGCCCAATTCCTGGCGCCCTGGGGCCAGCAGGGAGGGCTCCTGGACCCTGGGGAGTCACTTCTCCGTACCGAATCCATCCCTTTCCACTGACGGTGCTTGGGTTCTGCCGCCTCAGGACTCCGAGCTGCAGCTGTGGGTTGTGTCTGGGGCCTAATCTCTGCCTGTGCTTGTCGGCATCGGGTGGCGAAGGCCTTCGGCTCCTACCCAGCACCTCGGTCCTAACGCACACACAGGCAGGAGAAGCGGACGCCAGGACAGCACGGCCCATCTCCTCACCAAGGCCTTCCCTCAAAGGTCCACATGCCGGGTTTGTCCGAGACAAGAAATGCTCATCCGGGCTGAGGAGGCCGGGTGATGCCCGAGAGTGTGGCTGAGAAACTGCGGTGAGCGAGGGGCCCGCTGGTCTCAGATTCAGACCTGGCTGCGCTGCAGAGAACCGTGTTGGGAGCCATGGATCCTACAGGAACCAGCGTGCTTGTGCCTGGGGCTGAACCGTGACACCACAGCTCCCAGGAAGGGCTGACAACTGTCCGCCCAGGAGCTGGTGTCCAAGGTGACTGCTAACTTCACGCCCCTCACCTTTATATAAACCATGGACTTTTCGTCACCCCAAGCGTCAAAATGCCAAAACTCGGGAAGGGCTGCATAGCCGGTCCCTGCTGAGCATGGCCAGGATGGCCGCAGGAGACTGGTGTGTCATCGTCTGTTCTCCCCTCCCGGAGGGCTGTGCCTGTCAGACAGCTCTTGGTGTCCTCCTGAACATCCTCCTTTTGAGGTCTAAATAAGGAGTTAAGGGGAGCGGGACAGCCCGGGGTGTCCTGAGGGCTCAGACCGCCCTGCACCCCATCTTCCCGCCGAATCCCGAGGCTCATGCGTTGCTCCCAAGAGGCGGTGCCAGGGAAACGTGTGCCACTGTAAGTCCTGCCTTCCGGGGCCTCTCCGAGTAACCGGTGACCCGTTCCTTCCTGCAGTACAGCACCTACGTGGGTCCCCCCTTGGTGCCCGCTGATGGACGGCCCCAGGAAGCCACCAGAGCAGACTTGGGCAGCGGACCCCTGTGCAGAGCTTTGAGTCTTTGGTGACTGCCCAGGCCCGGCTCTCACTGCCGCTCTTGCCCTCATTCAGCCAGTGTCACTGAGACCTGCCAGGACAGGGACATGGAGCTGCAGTGGACAAAGTGAGTGCCTGCCTCCTGCGCGTCCTGGGCCAGGAACTGTTTTCTGGGCTCACTGAATTTTCCTGAAGCCACAGCACATCTAAACGTCAGGCTGGGAGGGATTAAAAGACTCGCTCGAGGTCTCAGAAGAGGCAGGAACCTCGGGTTTTGCCCTTTCTGCTTTTCTGAGGCTCCTCCCTTCCTCCTGCTCAGAGCACCCCACAGGGCAGCTCCAGCCAGTGTGAGCTGCACTGTTCAAGGAGGCTTGTCCTTCCTGGTGAGGACCTGTGCCACTGTGAGGTGGTCGTGTGGCTGTGGGAAGCACACTCAACCTCTGCATGTGTAGGGCACCGCTTTCCTGCAAGATTTCAGCGAGCCCCAGGTGAAGCTCGGAGCTTGTCTGCTTCCTTGTAAAGGCAGGGCTAGGGCTCCACAAGAAAAGAAGGCAGAACTCCCCAAAGCCTGGCGCCCAGCCACCACGAAGCTGGCTCAGAGCGAGCAGGTGGGGGCTCCCTGACAGCCGTGTTGTGGCAGCAGGGGAAGGGCAGAGGGGTGACAGCAGGGGCAGCCTCTGCCCTTTCTTCTGTGAGTGACTGGGCCTGAAATCTGAAGACCCACAAAGCTGGCATAGCTTGACCTTCAGCGTCTGGGTTATTGGACCACTGAAGTGACAAGAGAGATGCTGGGGGTGCAGTTCAGCCAAAAGTGCTGCTCACAGCCACACTCAGTAGGAGTGCTGGGTTGTGAGGGCCGAATGAATCACCTCTGGGAGCGCCAGACTCTTCTAGATTGAGGATGAGGGCCGTGACCAAGCTCACCACGTGTGGGCGACAGAACCAGACCCAGAACCATGACCCCTGTCTTCTGACACTGAGGTCTCCTGGCTTTTCTCACTGACTCTTTAGATGTGGGAGAAGTAGTTCCAAAGGCCATGGCAAAGCACAACCACAAACAGCCCCGGATAAGCAGACGTCCTCGTAGCTGCTCCTCAACCTCCTACCCCCGTGAGGGCACAGGACCTGGCCCGCCCCGGCCGCCCATCCCCAGTGCTGCACCCTGGCCACGGTCCAGCACCTCTACCACACTCGCACTGCTGCTCTGTAAAAGCCTTATTGAAAGTAAGTATCTTAATGAGTGTTCTTCCACAAACAGGGTGTGACAGCAGGAGGAAAACAAGTCCTTCCTCCCATGCAAACCTCTTTAAATCTTTGAGGTCAAATGATGGTGGGTGGCTGCAAAGTGTTGATGGCTGTGGGTGGGTGGCGACATTAAAGACAGGAAGGAAGTGAGCCCAGCTGGCATGATTCTTCCTGCAGCTCACCCGTGAGTGTCAGTTTTTGCACCACTTTTGGGAAACGCAAACTGGAAACGGCACTGGGTACGGTTTTCTCAGGAAAGACAGCAGGACACGCCCACCACGGACCCATGCTCACAGAAGCGTTTGGATCTACATCAAAGGGACCTGCGTACATGCTTGAGGTTAAAATTAAAATATTGAAGGTGGGTAGAATAATTTTCTCTGATTTCCCTTTGCAACCAACTTTTCCATTAAGTGACCAACACCAGTCCATATTGTGTCAGATAAAAGGGGCCCTGATCTAATAGCTAACAGTTATCGAGCAATTATTTGGTGCCAGACACTGTCCTGAGTACCTTTTATGTGCATGCCTTTTAATCCTCACACTCTGCCCATGAGTTAGATGCTGACGATACCGGCGGTGGCACCCAGGCCGGTCTCCGCAGGTCCCATCGGCCTCCCACCTACTTCTTTCCTGTGCCAGCCAGCAGCCCAGGGCCGGGCATCTCACAGCCTGTACTATGAGGTGCGAGAGTCCCTTGCAGGAAAGACACCGAGTGGATTCAATGCCCCAACCCTGCTTTAGATTCCAGAGTGGACAGTGGGAGGGGCAGTGAATGCACAGGTGGAAGCGGTGAGACAGCTGAGCCAAGGAGAGTGACGTCCGACTTCACGTCCTTCGAGGTGACCTGGAGCAGAGGGTCAGGGTGAGGCTTTACTGCAAAGCCGTGGCGAAGGCTGCCTGAGGCTTGCAGAAAAGGGGCTGAGAGGAGGGTGGGAAGGAGCAGTGGCGTCCCTGCTGCACCGTGCAGGCGCAGGCTGGAGGCTATACACGGGGCGGGCAGCCCCACCAGGAGGGATGGGGAAGACGGCAGGAAGGCGGCCCCCATCCACAAGGGCCCTGTGTGATCCAGGGCCCCTGCAGCTCCCCCTTCTATGCTAGAGCAGGACTTAGTGGACAGCTAGGGTTGAAACGAAAGTCCAGTGTCCATTTCGGCCTGTAAGACTAGGTGGAAAGGCTGACAGTCCAAGAGCTGTGAGGCATCGAAAGGGTGAAGGGGAGTATTTGCTGTAGGTGCACCTGACAAAGGACCTCAAGCTAGGGTTTGTAAGTAACACTCAGATCACAGTTACAAGACAACTAGCCCAGCAAAAAAATAGGCAAAGAAGTGAGTGCGTAGCTCACAACAGAGGATGTGTTTACGCCCAGGAACTTCAGTTTGTATCAGTGATCAGGAAAGGTAAATTCTAACCACAGAAAGATGCTCTGCAGACCCCTAAGGAAGGCAGCTGTGGTGCTGGAGTGAAGGACGCGTGGCCCACGGGCAGGCTGCACACGGGCCACCGAGAATCCAAGCATGACCAGGCAGCTCCGCTTCTAAACAGTGTCATCCATAAGCTCCCGCGACCTCTGCCTGATGCCACTTTGGGCCAGGACGGGGAGCCACTCAGCTGGGCACGTCAGCTGGTAGACACCCTCAGGGAGCTGCTCGGCCGCGTGTTTGCCAGGAGAAAAGAAAACACAAAGTGGATGTTTATAGCAGCTTTATTTGTAATAACCCCATGGTGGAACGCCCCATGTTCATCAGGGGCTGAACCGATGAACACGGATGGTATATCCATGCCGGGCGTTAGTGCTTTGCGACTGGAAGAGAACTATGGTTGTGTTTGTAGCAGAGGAATGGATCCTAAGACGTCATGCTGAACAGGGACTGACAGAAAAATATACACTTTGATTTATCTGAGGACCAAGAACTGGCAAAGCTAATCTGTAGTAACAGAGCAGACAGGCCAATAGGGTCCTTGGCTTGGGGTGTGTATTGACTTTGCCAGGGCACAAGGGAACTGTGTCCTGTTGATCACCTGGGAATATTCTTGCCCAAACCATAGTCTTTGGTCTTTGATTCTTCACATCAAAACCATACATTTAAAATGTATGTACTTACTTGATTGCATACAAAACTGTACTTTGATAAGGATGATAAAAACAAAAGTGGAAAAAACCCATAAAGTTAGGGCTGGAAATGATACTGACTGACCCAGTGGTATGTTCTAGGCCTCATGTGGTCACTGCTGAGCAGACATCTGTCAGCATTCCAGGGACAGGATATGGGTCGTGCTGGCAAAGCCCTGTCTGGATGTGTATCTACTAATCACGTGGGAGCTGTGCACGTTTCATCTACACGCAGTTTTACTTGATTCCTCTAAAGTGCTTTGGTGCTTTTCTCAAGTTCTAGTATTTTTAAATTCTTCAGGTGCAGATAAAAACTTATTTGAATCATAATGGTGGTAATAATTATATGTCAGCTAATATTTATTGAATCATACTTGGGCCTGATAGTATGCTAAGCAATTTACTCACATTGTATTTTGCAGTCTTCACATATTCCTGACCCTGTGAGGTATGAGCCTCATTTTCCAGGAAAGGAGAAAGTTCAGAGCGGTGAAAGCTCTTGTCAAGAGGGCACAGCTGGTCAGACCAAGACTTCAGGTCTTTGGGTTTATGTGTTGCAGTTTCTTTAGACGCTGTGTGATTGACACATAGCATTTGTACATATTTATGAAATATAATCTGATGTTTTGATTCCTGCATAGATTAAGTAATGATCAGCTCAGTGATTAGCATGTATATCACCTTAAACTTATCATTTCTTCAGGTGAATACATTCAAATTACTCTCTGCTATATGCGTATAGCTGTATTGCATTGTTAATCATGCCCACCTCCCGGGCCGTAGAACACTAGAACTCACCCTTCCTGCCACACAGTCTCGTGGCACCTGTTGACTGACCCCTCCCCCACAGTCTTGTGCCACTAATTTGCTTTCAACTTGTATGAGATCAGCTATTTTATATTCCACTTGTAAATGAGGTTGGTCTTTCTGTCCCTAGCTTATTTCATTTAATGTTAATGCCATCCAAGTTGACCCATGTTGTAAAAAATGACAGAATTTTATGTGTGTTTATGGTTAAATAGTAATCCATCATATATACATATATACACACACATATATATAGAAAGTATATATAGAAAGAGAGAGTGAGAGAGAGGGAGAGTTTGAGCCCTTCCTAGCTCTCCATCTGTCTTTTGATGGATATTTAGATTGGTTTCATACCTTGACTGTGGTAGCAGTGATGCAAAGACCATAGGAGTGCGGCATCTCTTGGCACAGCGATTCTCCTTGGACGTACGCCTGGCAGTGCAGCAGGATAGCTGGATCAGACAGGAGTGCCCTTTCCGGTACTGGGGGACCTTCCATACCGTTCTCCACAGCAGTTGAATTTATGCACACTCCCCCAGCAGCGTGGAAGGGCTCTCCTCACTGCACATCGTCACTGTGTGTATCGCTTTGACTTTGGTTAGCAGGCTGTTGTGTTCCAGATATGCACTTGAGAGCCTCCTCGCTGAACAAGGCCCGCCACAGTCCCCCAAAGGGGCACTGACATGATGCCCGCTGGGGGCACACACAGTCCTCCCTCTGCCTGTGTCTTGGGACACGTCCCCTGCCCCGTGAGCTTTCTTTAGCCCAACACCCCTGCACTCACTGGTAGGGACTCCGGTGTGGTGAGATCCTTTAGCTGTGTGTGCGTGCCGCACCCAAGTGCAGAGCTGTCCTGGTGGGCTGTAGAGGTGGGTGGCAGGGGACTCCTCCTACCTTCCACTTCCGTCTGAGCGTGACACTCTCCCTGCCTTCCCTCCCCGAGGACTGTGAGGTTTCCCCTTTGGAGATACAACCGATCGAATGGACGTCTTCGTGGATTCTGATGAGCACTCCTTCCTAGCTGAGCTGCCTAGAGAAGCTGCTTAGGGCTCTTGGAGAATTTGCTCGAGTTGTCTGAGGTCTGAGTCCCGACACAAGTGTGCCCAGGCCTGTTTGACAGTCAGAGCCAGGGATGGACAAAGGAGGGGCCGGGGCCTGGGCAGACCTAAGCCAGACCAGTTCGGTGACTGGAGGCAGGGGTGCGACAGGGTGGGGTGCATCTGGAAGAGAGAGGAGAAGATAATGGAATCCAAACGTGCCCCAAAATGTGTCATCTTGCAGCTGCCGAAACCCTTTGAATGCACTAAATCGTTAATCAGAGTTGCCTAAAACTGCAATGAGTACATGGAGACATGTTAGTCCAGATAAATCCTTGCAGGTTTCAAAGATCTGAAGGCCTGGGCACTTCCCTGTACCACGCTGCCCCCTGCCCTCTCCTCCATGATGTCATTATTGAAGCTGTGCTCTCACCGCGTAGGGTGTAAGTTGACATTGACAGTTGTAGCACTCTCACGCCGACTCTGGAGGATTATTAGCTTTGAAGCTATTTGGCCTTGAGCGCTGAATTCTTTTTTGAGCTCACACTGGCTTATAATATTCGAGGAGGCTTGCTCCGTCCTGGCCCCAGCTTGAATTAGGAGAGGAGGCTGCTCTCCAAGTCGGAGCTGATACCAGCAGGAATAGAGCAGGGAATACTCTCCCTTTCTGAAGGGCAACGGAGCCAGTGTTCTCAGAATCCCCTGAGGTCTCCACGCCGAGTTCCCACTTTACATCAAAGTTTGAGCCCCTCCCGGCCCCTCTGCTTCACTTCACCATGATGACTGCACAGTTTGGAGCTGGACACGGAAGAGGCGGCGAGGAACACATGTCCTCTGGCCCCTAATCTGTTTGCTATTGGGCTGTTGGAACCCCTCCGTGGGTCTGGAAGCTGATGTCAGAGAGTATAATTCAAGTGTATGTTGAAGAAAAAAAATAGAAGAGAGGAATAAATCTCCCTTCTGTGATAATCCGCATGCAGTGAACGCCGGGGTCTGGGGCGGTTAATCAGCTGAGCGAAGCCAGGAGGCACTGCCAGCGAATCGGCAAAAGAGTGACCAAGATTGGCACGAACGTCCTGCAGAGATTATTCCTGTGAAAGCGTGCACCCCAATTTCCAGAGCCCACTCCCTCAGCCTCAGCCTTTCCAGAAAGAGAAGTGTCCTCATCTCCACAGACCGCCAGCATTCTGAAGAACGGCTTCAGAGATGCGGCATGGGCGATTGGCTTCCCAGATCGCCGTGGCCCAGCTGGCGGAGCATGATGGGCCGACGGAGGAATCTGGCAGCTTCTGCTCACAGAAGAAAAGAGCAGCCACATCTTCAGGTGCTGACGTAGGGAGAGGCAGCGTGCTGTTGCGATTATCACTTATTTATCTACATGTTCTTATTTGTCTCCCAGTTATCACTTATTTATCTGTCTGCATGAAGGTCAATCTTCCCCAATACTTTTATGTCCATAAATCATGGGCTGCATCTCCCCCGATGAAACTGGCTTGCAGAATGTTCCAACCTTGGAGCTAAAAGGAACCCAAATTAGACGGCTTTGGATTAGAGCTGGTCCCCGCGCTGTAGCTGGGTGGCGGGAGCTCAGCTCCAAGGTCGGACATCAAAGCTGGGAAGCAAGCAGGCCCAGGAGAAGAGACGGTCGAGGGAGAAGCAAAATGTCCCGGGGCAGGGATGCCCAGGGCTGGGGGGGAGGGGTAAGTCACAGTGCAAATACTCTGGTCAAACTGAACTCACTACTGCGAGCTGTGATTCAGCTAGAATGGCTCCGGGCGCGTCATTTATCTGATGCTCAGGAAAGCACACACTGTATCTCCTTGATTCTGGTGGATACTGCCCCTCCGCCCCATTTCTGAAATTGGAATGTCTACACTTGACGCTACACAAAACCTGTCAGTGCCGAAGAGGCATTTATATGAAGTCATGTCTTAAAATCAGTCAGACTGAGATAAGAAAATGTGGTAGAAAATAAATTGTTTAATCTTTTACAAATGCCGGAGAGAACTGTAATCATTTGCACCTTTGTCCAACTCCTGGCGACGGCTGCGCACGGCTCCACACAGCACACAGACGACTGGGTTAGGCCCCGCCTGCCCACGGTCCACGAGGCGCGAGCGGTGTCTGACTTACTCGATGGATGGTAGGTGGTCACTTCATCAGCGTTTACTCATTTTGGCAAAATGATATATTGCACACATTTTTCTATCCCAGAGAAAATGGGTGAGCATTAAAAAAATTTATTTCGGATCTGTTAGTAATTTCCAAAGAAAAGAACAGCCAATGGTTGAATAAATAAACCATTTTTGATGACAGTTTAAGAACTGGAGCAACAACTTGTGTGCATGTGTGTGCTTGCATGTATGTGAACCCATGAGGGCACAGACAACTGATTAATCCTATTAAATGTACTTTAAGCTGACCCTGCACTTATGTGTGTGGATGCATAAAATGTCTTACAAGTGGTGGTGAAAAATTAGCCAATGTGCAACATTGGAGAGATGCCAGCTGACAGAAAACGAAGCAGAAGAATTTTTTAAAGTAACTTCATAGTTTATAAGTACGGCTTTCGTGACGGAGTGGGCTACTTTGGGAGATGGTGTGTTCACTGCTAGTCACCAGAAGTGAACAGCCAGTGTTGAAGGACCACTGGATAAAAATGTTTTGGTTGGCGTCCTGTTATCCAGTGGGGGAGCAGATCAAGGGGGAGTTTAGTCCTTTCCAGTCAGTGGCTCTAAGACACGGAATATGCAGTATCATCTTAAGGAGGAGCACAGTGAAGCCAGGAATCATGTGTTACTTTAGTGCAGTTCATACAACTAATAGGATGAAGCACAAATGGGCAGATAAGATGATTTCAAAGGCTTCCTCCAGGACAGAGCTGAGGATTGATGAATGAATGTATGTCAGCCTCTGACAGTAATATATGTGGAATGCAATGACTTTCGTCCTCAGAACTGTGTCTTATTAACCAGTGATTCTGTCCCCCTTTTTCAGTCTCTGCTACATGAGTCCAAATTTTGGGGTGGTGGCCTGATAATGTCACTGATATCTGCAGTTCTTTCACTGGTTACTTGACTAGCCTGCAGCGCTGAGTTGCCTTTGTGCAAAGCAGGTGACCTACTCGATCAGTCATTGTTATTCTCTCTCAAGCAAATTTTCCCCGGGTTCTGGGAGACGCAGACCTGCCCTGGGCCCTGGCTTCTGGTCAAACCTCCCACCTCCCACCTCCCCTCTTCCACTTCCTTGCAGGCAAGTGAACCTGCCCGGCATACAGGTGCGGCTGGCTCACCTGAGCAGAATGCATGGGAAAGGCAGGAGAACCCTTGTTCTAAAGGCTTCTAGTAACTGGAGATCTGGTGTTTAACCCTGAAGTAGACCAGGACATGCTTTAATCCTTAAAGCTCAAGCCTGCCAGGAACTTCCTAGTTCAGTTTTTCTTTTTTTTTTTGAGACAGGGTCTCGCTTTTGTGGTTCAGGCTGGCCCCGAGCTCAGCCTCAAACTCACATCACAATCCTCCTGCCTCTGCCTCCCGAGTGCTGGGATTACAGGTGTGAGCCACCACACCCGGCACTGTGGTATGTGGTACTGGTTGCTGCTGGGTTGAGTCTCCACACCCAGTATTGTTATGTGGTTACCGGGGAACCGAACCCGGGCCCTTGCGCTTGCAAGACAGGCGCCGGAACCACTGAGCTAACTCCCCGGCCCCCTAGTTCAGTTTTTCTGATGCTCTGTGTTTTGTAACAAGTCAGCTTTTTCCTTGTACTGGGCACGACTTTCAGAAACTTTGCTGAGAATCAGTGAGGTTGGCAGAGACAGGAGGCTGCTTCTGTGAGCAGCTTCATCCAAACAATCGATGACGATGAAGCCGGTGTTCAGCAACAGTTCAGCGCCTTGGAGCTGACCCCACACCTACACCTGTCTCCGGCTCTGTGCCCCAGATTGAGCTTCCCCCGGCTTTGGAAAGGCTTGACTAGGCCGGGACCGCGGGGACAACAAACACACATGCACACAGTTGCACCAGCGAGGCTCCACGCCGCCCAGGGGCAGGGGAAGGGAGCAGACGCATGAGCCCTGCCCACCAGCCCCTGCCAGTGACCGCTGCCTGCGCTGGTTAGTTTCCTCTGCAGCCGTCTGTCAGTTTGCTTTCCCACGTCAGGAGTGCAGTGGAGACCGTCGGGGAAGTGCGCTCTTGCCGTTTTCCATTTCTGACCGTGGACTCCACTCTCCCTTCCACAGAACGCTGACCTCCTCTTTCACTCAGTGCACGCTGGAGCTCAGCGAGTCTCTCTAGCAGCTCTGATTTTAATTCAAGTGAGGCTTGAGGACTTCTCAAGAGGATAGCCTGCAAACTTCAAATTACTCTTGCCTTTTTGGGACATTAAAGCAAGTTTCTTGTGCCCCTGGGCTTCCCGGAGGACACTTCCAGATACCAAATTCGCTTTGACTTAAAGCAAGTTGACATGCGCACACTCAACAGAATGGTAAGGAGCGGCAGGGCCGAGCTGGCAGGATGCAGGCTCGCTCAGGCCCCTCTCGCCCCGCACAGCCACACAGCAAGCTCCCACCTCTCTCTCCCGAGGCCGGGCCCATTTCCCTTTGACAGCCACCCCCACTGGCCAATTAACACTTCCTGAGTCTCTTCCAATTTAAATGTTCTCATTTCACTTTAGTTTTTAGAAGTTGATTCTCTTTCAGGGCTGGTTTTCGAAATCTCTGTCCTCCTTAGCTCATTCTCATGCATCCCAAGATGGTGTGGGACAGTTAAAGACACTTCTGTGGTGTTGGGGGGAGGGGGAGGGAGAGGGGCTTGTGTGCAGGCACCCCGCATCATTGTGGCATTTCTCTGTAGCTCAGCACCCTGATGTGCCACCCTGGGGTGACAGAGGTGCACGGATATCAGTTTAGGCACACCCTATTGCCCCGTTGTTTTCTACCTCAGCAAGGACCACACACAGGGCTCCTCCCTATGGCTTCTCATGGTTCCTACAATCCTCAGAGCCGTGTGTCACTAGCCCCCCCAAGGTTTCCAGCTTCCTCGCCGTGCATCTAGAGTGTTCCCTCTTCCCAGGACTTAGAATCAGGGAAGAGCAAGGATCGCTGAGCTGGTCTCCCCCTCGCTGCTTGCTCTGTCTGATCCCCCAGGCTAAGAGCAGCCAGCACTCGGCCCCCCTCCCTCCCGTCTGCATGGCAGACAGTAAATCTCTGGGACTTATTCCACCAGGTATGGCTCTTGATATACTAATGGGAGCTAAAGGAATTTAGAAAATCCCTTTCCTTCTCAACATTGCCTGGCTTTGAAGACTCTTTTCTTGCTTAAGAGGTCAACAAAGTCAGCTAGGAGATTCAAACTGATCAATGGCCTCTTTGTTCTAGGCAGTATCCCCGGGGCCCTAAGCCTCCTGCCTCAGCCTTGGAGGTGGAAAATGGCAGGAGAAGGTGATTTAAGATGAAACTAAAATAAGTTTAATATTTGTAAAATATTATACTTGTTGCCAGCATACAGTTCTTAGCTTTCAGGAAGCACAGTTAAATACTCTCCTTTTAGGAAATGTCCATTTATGCAATTTTCCTGTTGGAAACATCCATAATTTTCTACTTCCTTCCTAAAATACTTTCCCCAGAGTCCTGTGTATTTGTAAGACTATCTTTGAAAGATTTCCTTCCGCATCTTTTTATCTATTCTTCTGGTTAACAAGTGACATCGAATCAGCAATTGATGTTATTTGTAATTGTCTCCTCTTTCTCTACAGCCAGAGATTGTCCCCTCACTGACACCCTTTCATTTCTGGGCCTGCCTCTGCCTCACTGCTACTGCGCAGCAAAGTGTTTCAATGTGTGTGGCTAGAAGGAAGCTACACGGTCTGGTGGCAGCCTGCTGGCCACTGCCGAGATCCTCACCGAGAAAGAGCTGCCAACTCGGTGTTCAGTAAGGAAAGAAACTCTCATTCTCTGCACCCTGCCTCCTTGGTAAAGGCCATGACCCCAAAGAAAATGGACACAGACGGAGAGGGGTGCGTTTCCTCATGCTTGTCAAAGCATGTCAGTGTTCTGCCACGGAATGTGGTACAGCTCTTCTAATGCAATTAAGCAGCACCTTCTTTTTCCATGGGAATACATTTACAAATGTCAGCCTGGCTTGCGGTCACCAGACTGGGAACAACTTTTGTTATGGAACCTGAAACTTGGCCTGATTACATGTTTAGCAAAAAAACCCCAAGTTCACATGAACTTTTCAACTGGTGAGTTTGGCTCATCGTGGATCCACTTTTGATTTGGGGCACAGGATTTTGACTCGGTGGGATTACGTTTAACATCTGGCGTCTTGGTATTTTCCTCAAGCCTTCCCAGCAGCGCGCTCATCTCTGAGCCGCTTTTCCTCTGCAGCTGTCCTTGAAAAGGCTGCAGTTTCCGGGAAGGCTTCAAGCGAAAGTCTGCCGCGTGTGGCTGTGAGGTCTGGGCTCTCAGTAAACCACCAGCCCTCGCTGCTGGCTCCTCCCTTAAGCTGCTGCAATCTGAGCTACAGCTCAGTCTCCCCTTCCAAAGTGGGGCGAGAAAACCCACCAATCTGTAGTTGGTGTAGATACGAAATTCCTCAGCATGATCACAACCTCCCTGTCGCGTCTTTCTCTCAAACACCCAAAGCAGTAGGCACTGTCTCCACGTTGCTCCTAAAGAAATGGAGGCCAGAAGCTGGAGCCCAATGTCACAACCAGAGGACAGTACACGGATCAGATAGCTGTCATGGCCCACGTACCATTCTTACCAAGAACAAGTTACCAGAAAGGGCTCACCCAGGGTGTGTGGGGGCAGCATCGGCTCCAAAACTTCCTGCCCAGGGCCAGCTTGATTTTTGGGCAGTGCCAAAAGAAAACGCAGAACCTTCTTTACTTCAGAAAGCGGAGAATGCCATTAATGGTTTAGAAGTACCAGGCTTCTTCCTTTCGTCTGTGCCATCTCTCTTTACTTATCACAATACATTTTTATTTGTCATTTAATGCCATTCTACATGAAAAGAAATTGAGACTTTAAATTATCAGCATACCTTTTATTGTCCAGCTTTATGTTGTGAAGAGTAGTTTTAGTGTAAACACTGGAGCACTTCTCTGTGGAATCATTGAAACTGCAAATTCTTTACAGCTTGTTCATTTCTTCCGTGGCTGCTAGAATCCTGGAAATGCTGCGCAAAACCATCACGACAGTTATTTCACTTAATGTGCACACAGTTCTCTTCTACTCTGTGTGTCGCTATTTGCTGAAGACGGAGAGGCTGAAGAGACAAGCTACTGTGGGTCACCCTGTCCTTCCTTCCTTCACTGTGTCCGTCCTCGGTGTAAAGTGTCGTCTAGTAACGGTGGGTGACGAGAGTAATGAAGGATCCGTCGAGCTCATTGGTTACTTGTGTTTCTCAACACGTCACTGCTGTCTGTGTGTTTGTGATAAGCTCTGTTTCCTCTGAAAATGGCACAGCGTCTGGAGGCTGTCAGCAGCCCCAGGGACTTAGTCAGGAGACAAAAGCCCTGTGGTCTCACTGTGGGGGTTGCTAGGCCGTCAGGTATCCCAAATCCACAGCACTGTTTGCCATACAAGACCCAAACCCTGTCGTGGAGCAGCAGAGAGCGGCAGGTCCTTGCCTGCCCTTGTGTCCTCTGGGCGTGTGCGTTCATCCCCACTGAACCCAAGTTCAGAGAGAAAATTACCAGGAACGTCCAGTGGTGACAGGAGACACTCACCAACGTGCGGGGTCCCGAGCACGGGGCCCACAGCAGGGCACCGGTCGGGCCCTGACCCGCTTTGTGTCGCTGCCTCGCTGCTAGGTTCCAGTCACCATCTCATGACACTTTGTGAACTTGGGGTGTGAGCTGACCCTTTAAACCTCCTCTGCTCATTGGTAAAACAAAAGCACAAGTTGTGCAGCACTGTCTGCCTCTGTTGTGAGCATTTGCTTGGCCTCTAGAAGACACTTTCCAAGAGAAGTATACTATGAGTCATGGGTGAAGAGCCTCATTGTTTTAAAATATACACTTATTTTTAAATTTCACTTTATTTTTCATTAACAAAATCACATATATATATATATATATATATGATATTGGGTGATGTACTGTGAAATGATTAGATTAGCTCCATTAATATAGTCACCATTTCACAATGTTATCTGTTTATGATGAGACCGTCTAAAATCTTTCTGAGAAATTTTTTTTTTCAATACCAGAAATTGAACTCAGGACCTTGCACTTGCCAGGTGGGTGTGGCCGCTGAGCTTATATCCCAGCTGCTGCAAAACTTTGAAATGAACAATATCTTATTGTTAACTATAGTCAGATTACTAGAATTTATTCTGCTTGTCTCACGAAGCTGCTCTTGGACTGACATCTCCAGCCTTTCTTATCCATTTCTTAGTACTATTCTACTCTTTAACCAGGCTGATCGTGTTTGGAGGGCTCAATGCTGCTGGCAGGTCCTGGGGTAGTGCTGAGGCGGGGCACCCTGTCTCATGGCTTGGCAAGGGAGCCAGGCACTTCTGCTGTCTGTTGGGTCTTCTCTAGAATGCCAGCCCACTGAGTAGACAGTGAAAGCCAAGACCACTTCACCTTGGTGGCTTTTTGTGACCATCCTAAACTTCAGGCTGGGATAAATGGGCACCAAAGCCCTCCAGAAGCATCTTCTGGCCAGGTGAGGGTGAAGTGCTTCTTACACCAGAGTCTGATGTCAGAACAGACCACCCTCTGGCCTAGCCAGCCCCCTGGAGGCAAGGTGTGCCAGCGGCCCTCATCTGTCCTAGTCCATCCAGCTTGCAACAGCAGAGCCCCCAGACCTGGTGGCTCATACCCAGCAGAATTATTCTTCACAGCTCAGGAGTCTGAAACCCTGAGATCACCGTGCCAGCGAGGGTAGGTTCGGTGAGTTCTGTCTCCTAGGCTGCAAGGGTGGTCCTGCCTTCGAGTGTCCCTTGAATGTGGAGACAGAGACAGAGGCCCTGGGGCCATTCATGAAGTCCTCGCTCTTACGATTGGGTCCCATCTTCTAACGCAGTTACCCTGGAGGTCAGGAATTCAACACAGGAATCTTAGGGGTCACAACTTTTCTCGATGCCCTTTGGGTGTGGGGGCCCCAGGTGTTCTTTTATTTTATCCTGAAAGATGGATTTTCTAATCTCACTTCTTCTTTCCTAAAGAGGTCACAGAGGTGTAGCTAACTCACCAGCGTCCACGGTGCGCAGACTCCTCCATGCAGCCGGAGTCCATGGCATGCACGGCCTGATCTGAGCTCTGGACTCTCAGGACAGGCTTCGTGTGTCTCCCATCCTGCTCTGCTCCTAGGCACTCAGGCCAGTGCTTCCCATCCAGGCCCTGAAGTCCTCCTTGACCACCCTAGATACTTCAGGGGGAGCGTTTGATTCTGTGGGCTGTGTTCCCTTCACTAGGTTATGGGTCACTTCCCACTGCGTCATGGGGAAGCTGTCCCCAGTGGGCCTGACACAATCAAGGTGAGCCCTGGAGAGGTGACAGCAGTACACACCCCTCTGCCCTCAGGAGCTGCCCACCCTGGGCTCTCAGCTGCACAAAAATGCCTCTGGCCAACAATAGTGCATGCTCAGAAGAGCCCCGAGTCATGCTGACCCCTGGCGACAGCCACTCATGCCCCGTGGGCTCCCAGCCATGGAAAGCGTGACATAACAGATTCGTCTCTTGTTCAGCTCTCCCTCTGTAGGGATCTGTTACGCAGCGGCAAAAAACGAACGCACTCTCGGAAACAGCCCGGCACTCCTCCTGCGGCATTTTTCGTTACAGCACATTCTGCGATGTGAAATTACATTATGTAATTATTTTCTTATTCACTCTGTCTGTCCCACTGGAATTGAATCTCCAAGAGGGCAGGCAGGGACGGGGGCTTGTTTACCACAGAAATCCCAGACCATTAGCCCGGCAGGGCCTTGCATGCAGAAAATACTCCACAAATATTTGTTGAATAAACTCATAAATAAATGAATGTGCTTTCTGTGTTTACCTAATTTTAAAAATGGTTCTTATAGGTATGCTTCCACATAAGCACACTGGGCATGTGGAATCTCGATTTATATATAAAAGGTTAGTATTGATTTTTATTTTCTGAAGAACATAAAAATATGAAACAATTTACCCACCTTCCACTTGAGTGTAACTTTTTAGGAGTGCATGTTTCGAGTAATGATTGGACAAATGTTAGCGCATTTTCGTATTTTAATGTCAAACTCGCAGAGGCAGGAGACAGGGCAGGCATGACTGTGTGTCACTTGTTGACAGATACCTTGGAAAAGCTTATCTACTGGGTGGATAAACGTGCTACTAATACAACTCAATTGATGTCAATAGTAAGTTTACTTTTAAAAATACTCCAAGATGGCAGTACCCTGAACGATTTAATGGGGTATTTAAAATTGTCATCATGGTGGATTATTTTGTGAGTTAAGAATTCATAATCAGATGAGACTAGGTAGAGTGAACCTGCTAATAATCACTGCTTCTCCTCTGTTACATTGCAGCACCTCACGATACCCCGACACCTCACCCTGGAGTCCCGTCTGACTTCTCGCAGTCACCCCTGACTTCAGGGTCGCTGTCTTGCTGCCGCCATCGGGGTTTTACCCTCCGCTCCGCAGGAGGGAGATCGGGCTCTGCAGTGAGCGGGAGCCCTAGGCCCGGAGCACAGCACTGGGTCCTGGCCACACACTCACCTCTGCTTCCGTTCGCTCATTCCTTTCCTTTTCTTGGAAAAAACACCTGATAAAAGCACAAATGTCCTGTGAAGTCACCAGTGGGCTAGGAGGTAATCCTTCAGCAAACTCCTTCGCTGTGTAGGCGAGGCTCCCAGCAGTCCGGTCTGTGGGACGCGGGTACTCGGCATCTGCACAGGCTTCCGCGGTCCTGCGCCCCATCACACGATGGCTTCTGCACAGACTCGGTGGGTCTTCAAAGGCCCCTGCGCTGGAAGCTTGGCCCCGCGTGGCAATGCGGGATGTGGCGGGACCGCTAAGAAGTGGGGCTTCCTGCACATTCACTAGGTTTCTAGCCACTCTTGGGAGAGGTAAATGTGGGTTTGGGGGAGAGAGAGAGTTGGTTTCACGAGAAGGAACAAACCTGACTCTGGCATCTCACTGGCATCCTGTCCGGCCGCGCTGTCCTTTTCTCTCAGCCATGCTGCTATTACGATGCCACCTCCATGTTGTGATGTAGGCCGGAGACCCTCCTCAGAGCCCCGCTGACGATGGCACTGCACTGTTGGACTCCCCAAATATGAGCCAGGCACAACCCCTTGCTTTATAAGTTGCCCAGTCTCACGCTTTTTGAGTGAGGCTGGCTCCTGTCGGCTCAGAGGCTTCCATTTGAGGTAAAAATACCTTCTGGGTGAAAGGTGCTGTGGACCCCAGGAGGAGTAGGACGAGCCAAAGGTGACAGTGGGAAACATCTAAGCCCACAGCAGACGAAGGCTCAAGGAAAGTGGTTCAGCATCAAAAGTGAGCGGGAGACAGGAAGGCGATTCACACGTGAAAGTCAGATGCCCGAGCATGGCAAAGGCATGCGCCTTCACCAAAAACCACACAAAACACAGACAACCAGGCTTCACCCTGTCACACTGATGACAACGATTTTCACTGCTCAAAGGGTGTGAACAGTGAGCTCCCCATGCCCACTTTCTATCAGCATCTTCTTTATGGACGTGCCCTGCCCCCGAGACAGAGTGCGTTCCAGGAGGTCTGGATGGGTCCTCACCCCCATTTCGGCAGCCATGTTACTTTTCCCTGACTGGTTAGGAGCAGGCATGTGACTTGGGGTCAGCCAATGAGAGGTCACAGAGATCATTTCAGGGGCTTCTGTTCTTAAAAACAGTGGTGAATGCTTTTAATTTCAGCACTCTGGAAGCCTGAGGCCAGAGAATCACAACTTTCAGCCTCGCCTGAGTAAGTTGGTGAGATAGTCTCAAAATTTAAAAAGGGAGGGGAGGACAGGAAATAGCTCAGGGGAAGGCCCTAGGTTCATCCCCCAAAACTGAAAAAAATAGTATGTCCCCTGTCAAAGTCATCTCATCCAAATGTGGCAGTTTTGGAACCACCAAGAGAGCAAATGTGAGAACCAAGTCCCCACAGCGAAGGTGCAGACGGCCAGGTCCTTTTTGGTGCGGGTAGCTGAGTTAACCAATCCCTGACCCACACTGCTCTCACAAAACAATCAGTGACTCACTTCCTGCGTCAGCCCAAGTCCTTCCTGCACCCAGCGAAGGCCTCCCGCCTAGTAAAGTGTGGAATGACAGAGCAGGACTTTCACTCCTCACCTATTTGTATTTTAAAAGCTGAGGAGATTGTGCATTGATTGTTCTTTCTCTTTTGTCATTTCCCAGTTTTGCAAATAAAGAGTGAAGGGTCAAATCCAGTGAACCACAGCCCTACACAGCCAGAGCCTAGGTTGGCCCTGACTTTGGGGTCAGGCAGATTTCTGTCCCCTTTCCAGATGTACAGCTTTACCTGAAAATCTGAGTGTCAGCCTTTCGCAAAGAAGAGCGCTTAGAGCCTCGAGGTTGCGGATTGCTTTGAAGACTGAATGTGGTCAAGGATGAAATCTGTCTGTAAATTCAGCAAATGTTATTTCTTCTCCTTAAACTCCCAACTCTGATTTTCTCAGGATTTCTGTAGCCCAGAACACTGGAGAGGGCAGGGACAGTGAGGAATGGAGGTTGTTAAAGAATGGAAATGTGTGCCTGAGTTTGACCCTTGGGTTTGGGCGATGAGTTGAAAACTACGTCTGATCTGGAACAACAGCCTGAGGGCACCTGGTTGTGCCCCGAGTGATCAGAACATGCCCAGCTGGCAGCGGAGTGGGGCTTCCCAGAAGCTGAGGTCACAAGCGCCACAGACAAGGCAGGCCGCCCCTGGCTGCTGCACTTCCCTGCTCCCGCCTCTGGCCCTGCCAGGCAGCCCGGGGAGCTGAATTTGCTTCTGCCACCTTCCCATCATCAGCCACAGAAAGCACAGGCCTCCGCCCACTACACTGTCATCCGTGCCTTGTTCAAAAGCAGCAAATTCCCCCCAGCTCCGGGGCACTCTGTGCTATGGACTATAAAACACAATGGTGCTCCCAAGCCCCGGTCACCAGTAATAATGAGACAGCTTTGAAACTGCCACTATGAAACCCTAAACCAGGCACAGCGCTGCCGCTGGGCCAAGCACTTGGGAAAGGCTGGCCAGGGTTCGCACACTGGCCTGGGTCTGCAGGCGCTTTCTCGCTACCTGGCTTTCTTCCGGGCCTGGGTCTGTTTTAGCAGAGGCTGGGCTGGGCGGTATGTGAATGGGCCGCTTCCCCGGACTCCGGAAGAGAGCAGGCGAAGCCTGGGGCTGGGAGCAGTTTTCACATTGAGGTTTTGGGGGAAGTGACTGAGGCCTCGTCTGCCTTTGGCAGGAATTCTAGCCTGTGCTCTCTGGCTGGATTCCCATAGGCCTCGTATATTTCCCTTACCCACACTCTGACCTTCCGAGACGCAGGGTGTGTGTGTAAAGGGAGCGATCTCCACTGACTTTTCAATAATTTGGATGCAGAAGCCTCAAGAAGGAAGGGTGGCTTGTATGAGGTCACTACATTCTAGCTCATGAGGGCAGCTCAGTAATCAGCAGTACAGAAGCTCCTCTCTTACTCTGAACAGAACATTACAAAGAACCTCCAGGCTTCTGGGTGGAGCAGGACAAAGGGCTCGGGAGAGTCCCGTTAGCAAACTCGTAGGAAAGGAGACACTTTGGGCTCTTTAGTGTACATCCTGTGCATTTTTACAGCCTCATTTCAGATAACTGTCAGTCATCATCAGCAGGAAGCAGGCAGAACCTTCAAACAGAGAGGCTGAGGAAAGGGACCTTTTCAGAGTGCGGGCAGGCCCAAGGGAACCTCAAAAAGACACTCAGAATGCAGCCAGGCTGGTGGGAGGGCGGGACAGGGAAGGAGTGGGCCTGGGTGGAACAGGGCTTGGCGGCTGAGAGCACGCTGCTGGGACAGGGCCTCTGGTACCAGAACTGGCTGGTCCCCACCTTCCTAACACACCTTCATCTCCCACTGGCATCTCACCCCAGCTGAAGCAGTCGGAGCCAGAGGGCAGGGAGCACGTCTGGGTGTGGCCTGCAACTTTCCATCCTGCCGTGAAGGAAAGGATGCTACAAGGATGACTCTGCATCATCATCATTTGGAGGCATTGGTAGCAAGTACAGGTTTCAGGGGGCCCAGAAGAGGCTAGCTTGGGAGGCCTGTGGTAGGGCCAGGGAGGCTGCTCCTGTCCAAGCTCTTGGGTGCTCCGTGGCTCAGGCCAAATGGGTAATTCTGAAGTCATGTGATGTTCTTGCGCGCTAGGTGTCATCACTGGATCTCAGCTCACCTGTCCGTCCATTCACACTCTAAGCTGGTAATGAATTTTACTAAGTGCCTTTTGTATCACAGGCACTTTTTGAGGTGCTACAAGTCCAGTGGGGAAGTTTAGAAATCCCTTCCTTAAAGGAGCTTCTCAAGGTCTCTGTTGCTTCTGCAGAAAATTCTTTTTTTTTTCTGTAGCAGGACAGAAACATTGTAGAGACATCTCTGATGTTTCCAGAGGAGTTCTTTGAGCATATTACTTCCGGTGGTCACAATAGTGGTCCTTTATCCCAGGGCTGTAATGACTAAGTGAGATAATACACACCTCAGTCCAGAGCTCTGCTCCGTCATAAACCATTGCCGCTATCTCTGTGACTAATTTCACCTTCATTATTTTTAGTGGGTCTTTGTCAACATTTTCCCTGTCTTCTAATTATGAAATAATCAAACAAACAAACAAGAAACGCCAGATCTAGGTCCCTACTTTTCCTCTTTCTGAATATTTGTTTCAGGGGAATCTTGTCCAATCTTGTAGTGTGACAGGATTTATTAATACCTACATGGCCACCATATTTATGTGTCTATAAACTGTATATTTTACATAACACTTAACATCTGAAAGATGTTGATCAAGACATAAGGGGTATGGAATGGTTTGAGACTAACGATTTTAAGAGTAAGAAGACAGGACTGGTGGGGCAGGAGGAAAAGAACGGCCATTATTAATGTGAAGAGAAGAAGGCTGGGGATGGGAGCCACCCTCTGAGACTAAAAGATTATTAAAAGGAACAGCAGCCTGTTCCTCCTTGGAAAAGGTTGAACAAATGGAAAGCAGAGAATTTGGGCAGAGATTCCAGTTCGCCTCAGGGGTGGTTCCCAGCAGAGGGAGTTGTGAGCCCCAGAACAGGCTGTGGAACCCCCTTCCCTGCCTCCCACATGCCAAAGATTTGCTTGATGGTCCCTGGGTGTCGCCCTGCCCGCTCTTGTTTGAGTATACCCAGGTGCCTCAGACAAGGTAGAAACCTGCAGGACTTGTGACCCGCGTGGCCTCCAGGACCTCTGGTCTGTCCTCTGCAGGGGACTGATTTGGACTGTGTCCAGGGATTGCACAAACCCTGAGCCTGATTGGGGTGGAGCATGCAGGATGTCACATGTGGCGAACACCTTGCCGGCTGGCGCACCTTCTGAAACGCTGGATTCCACTTTGAAGACGAAGAGTCTTTGTTGACTGGTCAGTTGAAAATTCATCACATCCACATATGGAAGCTGTGTGTGGCTATGGACATATTTCTGGCTCAAAAATGATTCCCCACTGTAGTATTTCTCAAGGCTTTCTTCCTCTGGTACGTGAAGAATTACAAGACACAGTAGATGAGGGAGACATAGTAGCTGCAGCATCATTTCTGGACAGGGCAGGTGACCTACTTCCCCTGTGCCGAGGCTGTACGCACGTCTGGGAGGTCAGAGGAGAAAGATGTTTTCAGCAAGCCCTGGCACCATGGGGCTCCAACGGCCAGACAGGGTCAGGCCTGCTCGCCTGGCTGGACCACCTCACAGGCCCCTCCCAGCCTTACCTTCTGTCCTCCCAGCCATGAACTTGGCTAAGACATCCACAAGGAAATAGGCTCAGGCTGAAGGACTAACAGACAGGGAGAAGGGAAGGAGGGACAGAGGGAGAGGCTCCTGGGGCAGATAAGAAAATGGGAGGGGATCCCTGCAGAGCGGCCCAGAGGGGCTGTGAGGAGGCCTCAGCTCACCTCTGGTCCTGGGAGGCTGAGAGCACAGAGTCCCAAAAGAAGAAAAGTAGGGGTCCGAGGATTTAGCTCAATGGTTCGGGCACCTGTCTTGCAAGCGCAAGGGCCCAGGTTCGATCCCCAGTAACCACATACAGTACTGGGCGTGGAGACTCACACCCAGCAGCAACCAGTATCACACAGCACAGTGCCAGGCATGGTGGCTCACACCTATCATCCCAGCACTCGGGAGGCAGAGGCAGGAGGATTGCTGTGATGTGAGTTGGAGGCTGAGCTCAGGGCCAGCCTGAACCACAAAGTGAGACCCTGTCTCAAAAAAAAGGAAGGAAAGTAGGGAAGGCAAAGCTGGCAGACGCATGTCTGGAATCTTCCTGATGCGCACTCCCTTGGTGGCATCTGCTCCACTCGCGATGTCCACTGGAACCTACTGTGAGCTATGCTTTAAAGCATTCTTCTGGACCAGAAGTCAGTGGGCTCTTTCGGTGAAGAACCAGTTAGTACTTTAGGAAAACCCAACTGTAGTAGGAGAAAGCCATGGAGTGGGCAGAAGCACCAGGCACCAGCTATGCCCCAACAAGACTTAATGTGCAAGCTGGGCATGGTGGCACAGGTCTGTGATCTCAGCACTCAGGGAGGCTGAGGCAGGAGGATTGAAAGTTTGAGCCCAGCCTGAGCAATTTAGTGACTTAATGAACTGTTTCAAAACCAAAAAATTTAAAAACCAAGCTCAATGCAAAAGCCCTGGGTTTGGGCTGGGGAGTTAGCTCAGTGGTTCTGGCGCCTGTTTTACAAGCGCAAGGACCCAGGTTCGATCCCCAGTAACCACATACCATACTGGGCGTGGAGATTCACGCCCAGCCAGCAGCAGTCAGTACCACACACCGCAGTGCCAGGCGTGGTGGCTCACGCCTGTAATCCCAGCACTCGGGAGGCAGAGGCAGGAGGATTGCTGTGATGTGAGTTTGAGGCTGAGCTCAGGGCCAGCCTGAACCACAAAATGAGACCCTGTCTCAAAAAACCTTAAAAAAAAAAGCCCTGGGTTTAATGCCCAGTGCTACAAAACAAACAAACAAAAAAGCATTTAATTTACAAAAGCAGGAAGCTTTTGGCCACAGGTAGCCACCTTGTCCTTTATCAGTATTTCTCAGATCTGAATGTGCACAGGGACCACCTGGGGATCTTGTTAAACTGTAGATCCCAATCCATTAGGGCAGGGCTGGTGACCGAGACTGTGCGTGATTAGTCACACACACACACACACACACACACACACCCCTTTGTGGACCACTGTTGAGCAGCCTCGGACTGTACTGGCCACGTGAGCCAGAGGGAGGGAAGGTTTAAGAGTGTGAGCAGGCCATGAACTTCCCGAGGTAACCTCCTTCCCTTGCAGGTCCTGCCGACTATTGTGCTATGGGAACACTGTCCGGTGCATGGACATACTCAGATTCATCCAAAGGAACCAAAAACAGCCATCTCTGAGAAAATCTACTGATGTTTAAACGGTTGGCTCAAATGTTTTAGATCCCTGGCATGACAAATAAAACACATATGTGGAGCAGTTCCCGCCCAGGGGCTGCCATCTCACAGCTGTGGTCCAGGCCCTTGCCCGGCAGCCCTGGCCTGTCCTGGGCCAGCTTTTCAAGACAGGAGCGTGGAGCTGGAGGTAGCCACCTCATCTCTGCAGCCCAAGAGCAGGGGAGGACGGGGCTTTGTGGAGCCCTTGGCAAACCAGGCAGCAGAGCTTCAGGTGGTGCCGCTGCGGTGGAGACATCAGAGCCACACCCCGCGGGACGACGAGGCCCAAACTGTCCGCCTCTGGACAGCGGGTCACGGGAAGCCTTTTTCAGAGCAGAAAACCCACAACAGTAAGGGATGACAGCCAGAAACTTTCCCAGTGCCCCCAGCTAGTCAAGAGGTGGAGGCTTGCACCCCAATCTTTCCGGCTGCGTAGCCCACGCTTCTCCTACTGCCACCCACTCTATCTAGTTTGGATGGATGTTTGACAGTGAAATAGTGCAACTTATCCTCCCCCAAGTCTGGGTATGAGCCACACTGGTAAGACACAAGCACAGGCGATGTGGTATTTTTATCTGAAATATTTACAGGTGGGAAGGATTAAAGCAAGTGACGGGCTATGGAAGGTTAATGCCATCCTCTAATATGGAGAAACTACTCTCCACCAGAAATGCACTTGTGGGATCATCTTGAGCTATGTGTGTGCGTGCTCCAAATGTCAGGCAGAGTCTCATTAATTTCAGCCTCCCCCTAGAACACTCCGTTACGGTTCTGAGGCAGCGTGCTAGCCTGCTGACACAGGCGAGACCCATGGCGCCCGGCCCTGGGGGGGAATTTATGGTATGATGCTCGAGGAATCCATCATGCAATTTGCCCATGGCCCCAGCTTCTAAATCCGAAATGGGAGATGCAAGACAAATGCTGCCTCCATGGCTTGGGTGCTTACACCTCCGCTCTGAGACCTGACCCAGAAGTACCAGCACCCTGCTAGGCAGGCCAGGGACCCAGGCGACCGGACACCAGGTCTCAGAACCCAGGGGGTTGTACCCCAGGCTGCCAGTTAATCATGTTCTGGGCCACAGAATTGTGAAGGGGCTTCTCAGCAAGCCCGGGCCTTTCTGAAGGTCTCTAAGGTATGGCTTCCTTTCTTCTGGCCTTGTCCAATGAGCCACGGCCAGTTTCTACAGACGAAGTGCAGTGATTTTGCCTGGGTGCCGGCCTCACGGGCCGGTGTGGAGGGTCTTCCTCCTCCCATGCAGCACAGAGTCGAGCCTTGGGCCTCCCTTGCTGCAGTTCCTCTTCTGCACCGCAGAGCCAGTGCTAGAAACGTCCCTCACAGCCTGCTGCGGTGGCCACAGCCTCTCTGTCCCCAGGGCCCAGGCTCATGTTTGGCCCGTGCCGGCCATATGGGCTGTGTCCCCCGTGTGCAGGTTCTTTTTCCGTGGCTCTGCCTCTGCATGGTGACCTGGGCAGCCGGGGGGTGTGGCTTCCTGCTCCTCTCTGTGCTGGCCCTGCATTGTGGTATTTTGTCCGATCTTGTGGCTCACCTTGTCTTCTCATCAGGCTGCTCTGGAGAGCTGTGGCTAAGAACAAATGGGCAGCTTATGTAAAATGTGCGTAGGACCGTGCCTTATGTGGAGCAAACACTCACCACGTGCCCATCACAAACAGATAGGATGTGCACAGTGCGGGCGGCAGAGACTCTGGCCACCTGCAGACGAGGCTGCTTCTGTGCCTTCTTCATAACATACCAAAGAAATCTAGAAAGTCTAACCTACTTCAGGAGCTTTCATCTCTAAGCTCAGGTTTGCCAACACATGCTTTGTGCATTTGCTGGGGAAATAACTTTCCAGGGTGCAAAGAGGCATCAAAAGCCTCCAGCTGTAGCTGAGCTTTCCCTCTGAGCTTGGTGTTGGGATGTGTAAGTCCAAAGCAGGACTTGTGTGTACTAGGCAGCTGTGGCGAGCTGGGGCAGAGCTGGGGGCTTCATCTATGCAGGAGGGCTCAGCAGGGACAGGTGACAGGGGTCCGGGGCAGGCACGGTGAGCAGGGACTGAAGCCGTCTTACTCCAGAGCTCCACGAGAAATGGCTGCTTTGCCGTCTGAGACATGAGGCGAGCAGACAGACATTCATGTTCTCATATAAAGGGAAACTGAGGCCCGCAGAGGTCAAGGAGCTGTGGGGTCCCACTCCTCACGTGAGCGACCTCCCTTTCACCAGCACCTGCTCACAGGCGAGCTTGAGGGAACTTTATTGGGGTCCCCGAGGGAAAGGACGCTCCCCATCATTGCTGTCCTGCTGGCAGCCCTGTCCTCTTGAGCAGAGACTCAGAGCCCAGTGGGAGGCCAGTGGCGCTGCCCCAGATCTGCCAGGGGGGGCAGCGTTCCCTCAGATCTGGAAGTACTATACATCCTTCTTGCCATAAAGCAAACAAGCCGACTGGCAGAGCACTGTAGGGAAAATGACATCACTGCAGAATTTCAGGGCTAATCATTTAGCTGGATTAGCCCCAAAGTGCTGTGTCTAAAATCAGCAACCCTGCCTCTTTATGTACTCCAGATGAAACACATTAGCAGAAATATGGCAAGGGACACTCACAATACACGGTTCTACACTCTCAGCAGTTTTTGCAAATCTGCAATTAGTCTAAAGGGCCCGGGTAAATTAGGCCTCTTGATAAATGAAGCACCTAGACAGGCCTCAGATTTATTGGATCCCTCTGTCCCGCTGTCCAGAGCCCCTGTCAGCTCACTGCAGAGCAGGGACTCTACACGGAGCAGGAAGAGGAGCCAGCGCAGGCTCAGAACTGCCCGAGTCTTCAAAAAGCATGTGCTTGACACTGCTGCCCTTTTGGCCATGCAAGTTTCTGCCAAGGACAGAATAGGTGAAGCAGGAAGCATCATCAGGGAGCTGGTAGGTGGCACAGGAGGGCACTGTCCATGCCTGAGACCGAAGACCGAAGAGAGGCAGGTCCACGTGACTTAGTTTTGCGAGTGGCTCTGGGAGGGGCTGGGAGTCCAGGCAACGCTGCTCCCTGCACTCCTGGCCGCGCAGCCTCCGGCCGTCACCAGCTGCCCTGCTCAGGGCTCTGTCTGGAGTTTGGTTCTTAAGTGACTTTTCCAAACGCAGTTGCCACATGCTTTGGGCAGTAACTGTGTGAGTGTTTGGACGCCTCAGAGGGTTCACAGATTCAAGAGTAGCCCCCAGCCTGAAGTCGAGGGCTGGCATTTACGGTGCCCTCAGCAAACATCTGGGAGCCGGAAGGCCGGGGATGCTGTGGCTTAGCTGGGGCTGGGACCGGAGGAGCAGGGGTCCATTACTCTGATTTATGTCTCTGGATCACGGCAAGCGTTCACAGCCATACTGGGGTGACACCTGCTAGCTTCGCTGCTGTTGCAGTGCGGCTGTGGTGCTGACGTCAGCCGTGTGCCAGGGAGGGGCTGGCAGATGTGCAGATATTCCAAGGTGCTGAGAGCTCTTTTTTGTTCAGTGTCTTTGATTTATTTATTTTTGCAACATTTTCTTCCCTGATTTCTCAGGTCACTGATTTGGGGTTGTCAGTAAATAGTCCAACTATTTTCATTTAAAAAGTAGTAACATAACAGAAAATAACTTGGAACGGAGGCCTCTGTGTGCCCACGTCCATCTGTCTCCCACTCACTGTCCGCAGGGTACAGTCTCAGGCTCTCTTCCTCCTTCCTCTTCCCCTGGTGACCCTGCAGGGTGGGCTGTGGCCCTCTGAGGTCACCCGCTGCCAGCTAAGTGTTCACTGCTCTCCACTTGACTCTCAACCACTGGGGCAGTGGGCAAGGCGGCACGGCATGCGCTCCTGAGCACCGGAAGCGTCCAGTGTGCACTTGCGGACACCTCCTCCCAGCGGCGGCAGGAATCGCCGGCTACCTTCTCTCTCAACCTGCTGTGATTCAGTGTCTCTGGTCTGCAGATTAGCAGGACGATTCTCTTGTCAGCCACACTGATTTTCCTGTGGATTACACTTCCTCCAACCGTAGCAGGAATGGCGCTCCTCTCCTGGAGGGTCAGGGCAGGACACATGGACACTCTCCTGCAGCTGGCTCTGCCCGCCGGAAGGCTGGGTGCGCTGGCCTTGCTCCCTGCCTTTTGACCTGGCCCTCTTGCCAGCTCAAGTAGACATCATTTTGAGGGCACAGGAGACCTGATGTGCTCAGGGAGATCCTTCTAAACTGAAGAGGTAAGAAGATTTTGAAGGGGAAAGAGCTGGTGACATTGGACGTGTTAAGAATTTAATGTGCTTCCTTGTGTATTAAAAAGGACACTTTGAATAGCATCAAAGAGACTGAGCAGTTTTTATTCCTTTTAAAAGTTCCTTTGAGCACTGATTTGGACTTGGGGTGGTGCGTGTGCTTGTGCATACCACGTCTTTGTATACGTGGCTGACCACAGGTCCACGTTGGCACCCCTGGTGTGCAGGGAGAGCTGGGCACACAAACAGCCCTGGCGCAGAGCTGACACCATGAGTGAAGAGAGGTGTCAGCACTTATCAAGTGAGAAGTTAGTCAGGGCAGCGGGCGCTGTGCTCCAGGGCAGATTCCAGCAAATGACCTGAGACCAGATGCAAGAGCCACCGGGCCCTTGGTACCTAAGAGTAGTCCCCTCTCCCCAGGCGCTGGAGTGGCCACATGAGCACCAGCTTCTTCCTAGGTAGGCTTGGCTTCCAGATGCCTCATTGAGAATAAAGAAACTCACAGCCAAAGTGTTAGCTAATAATTACTGTCATCCATTTATCTTCCTATATGTGATCCGAATTCCCCGTCACTCTGCAAAGCGTAGCACTCTGTTTAACTGATGTGGAAACAGAGCTCAGAGTACATGTGACTTGCCAAGGGCTTTGGAGTTACACTGTGTCCTTGCTAAGTGAGGCCACAGTCTCTGCCCTGTACCAGTGAGTATGAACTTACTTGGAAAATGATCTTTGTGGATGATTAACCTCAAAGGGAGTCATCAGGTTAAGTCGTAACCCAGCACTGTTGGTGTTCTTATAGAACAGGGGCATCGTGTTGGGAAGGGGTCCAGGCAAAGAGCAGAGAAAAGCGCTGCCTGTGGGTCCAGGAGTGCCAGTCATTGCTCTTGGACCTACACGCGTGGGGGCTAGGAACAGATTCTCTCCTCACTGCCCAGGTGAGAACAACCCTGTGGCACTGTGATCTTCAGACTCCTGCCCTGAAGTCACAAGACAGCGCCCCTGCCCGCTATTCAAGCCCATCGTCGCACTTCGGAAATGAGTCTGCAAGGTCACACACAGAGCCCTGGGTGCAGAGGCCCTGGGTGTGCCGGCCACATCTGCCCACCGTCCTGCCGTGTCAGCTGCACTCTGCCTTTGCCCTTGAGGAGGTGCAAAGCCAGCAGCTGCAGGGTCTCCAGGGGCCCTGCACCTTGGGGGCGGCGGTGGGAAGGTTTGGGCCAGCCCCAAAGGCAGGGAGAGTTTTCATGGACCCCACGTCACACACTTTCACTGAAAAGATCTAGAAGCCTGCTAAGTTGATCATTTATATGAAGGACCATAAAATATTTATACCTTTTAGCTTATTTCTAGGAAGCTTGTCAAACAGAATAGTAAGTATGGACACGTTTGTGTAGGTGTGTCACGGCACTGTTGATGGCACAGGGGAAGGTGTGAAACACATATTTTTAACTTTTCCAAGTAAAGTGCACTCTGGTTAAAGCTAAGGTTGGCCAAGGATGGTGAGCGGGGAGCTCCTGATTTCTGCACTCAATCTGGGCTCAGACTCGGCAGGGCTGCGGTGTGTGTGGCCAGTCAGGCAGCCCCGTAGCCGTCAACCCCACAGTCCGTCACGCATGAGGCAGGCCTCATCTGAGGTCACCCACATCGCTGAGGTCCTGTGCGCCCATATCTCCATCACAGGTCACAGTTCCAGTCTTATTTTCCTTCTGTGTCTTGGGAAACAATTAGCCAGGGGGAGCCCCGCCTTTTTAATATTTGCAGCCCCTAGACGAGGCTCCCCTCTAAAAGGGAAAGAGAGCCCTTACCTTCCGTGTATGCTCATGGCTCTCTCTCTCTCTCTTTCTCTCACTCAGCACGGCAGGCGCTGTGACAGACGTGTTTTCCTTCTCTCTCATCTAACCACAGAAGCCAAACAAGCACATGCAGCCAGACAAGAAGACAATGTTTAATTTTTAGATAATCAGTAAGACCGTGAATGGCGGCATCTACACCTAATATCACAGCCTGGTGATGTTGATGATGATGTGTGTACACTCCGTACACAGGCATTACAATTTTAGTCAGCAATGTAGGGGAGAAAGTTTA
Organism: Petromus typicus; assembly: GCA_004026965.1. NCBI lineage: Eukaryota > Metazoa > Chordata > Mammalia > Rodentia > Petromuridae > Petromus > Petromus typicus. The sequence continues at coordinate 71,395 of PVIR01004619.1, forward strand.
AGTTCTCATGTCAAGTGAAAAAAGTCGAAAGTTGTTATTAATTAGCTCTATTACCATTCTTGTTAGCTTAGCTGCTTAAAACCATATCCATTTTCTGTCACCCACACTTCCTGTCAGAAATTACAGCAGCTCACTGCGTGTTCTTCTCAGGGTCACAAGAGATGGAAGGAGCATGTGGCCAGGCTGTATCGCCCTGAGAGTCGGGCCCTCCTCGGGCTCACTGACCCTGCCACAGAACCCTGTCCCTGTGATGTGGGCCTTGCCTGATGCCCACTGGAGTTACTTTCGACAACTGGCAGCTCCCAGCATTCCTTGCTTCATGGCCCTCTCTATCGTCAAAGCCTTTTAGGGAGACTCTTGTGTCTAGTCCCCCTGCTTCGTATTTCTGTCCTCAGGAAAATCCCAGGCCCTTTGGAGACTCACTTGTCCAGGGAAATCTTCATTCCTCATAGTCAGCTGTGCCACATAACATCACCAATCAAGGAAGTGAAAGTCCATGGTCATGGTGGGGTGGGAGGGCACATCAAAGTCGATATCAGACAGGTATCAATGGCATGGATGGCACTGTCTCAGCCATGTGCCTCGCACGAGCTCAGAGAAACACCACATGACATAAATCTCAGCGTGAAGGTCTCTCTAGGGGTAAAAGGATGAATGCCTACTAATTTCTAAGGTATTTTCCTCCGTTTTCCAAGTGCAGGAAAAGAAGGGCATCAGAAACTACAGGAAAAAACCCAGGGACTCTCAGTGGAGCGTTGCACACTTACCCACGTGCCACGTCCTTGAGAAAGTGCCCCTACTACGTCCTGCCGAAAGTGTGACTCACAGGACCTTGTCCTCATCCCAACAAAGGCGATGACCTTGCTGAGCCCAGACCACTGATTGCTGAAGCAGTTACTTTTGGAAACTGGGTACCCCTCAAGTATGGGCATAGCTCATGCTCACAGGCCATCTGAGAGGGGCGCCCTGTCCCGTAGGACCCTCTGCTGCTGAGAGCTTCCCTTCTGTTGCCTGCATTTGCCAACTTTAAGTAAACTTTTGACTCCTACTACAGCAGCCTTTTCTCGCTATGAGCCCCACTTCCCCATTTCTCACTGAAGTGAGGGAAGGACTCGAACGGACTTGACCTCTGAGCTCTGAGTGAAGGGTCACTCGGATGCCCTGGCGCTCATAACACAAACATTTGATGAGCATACCGTGATACGTTGGTTCACAAACTTAATTCTTTCCATAATTCTGGCCACAAACCGAATTGGCCAAGAACCACGTCGAATTTCCCTACAAGGTCAACACTGAACCAACCATTGGAGTCTCCTCCAGTTTGATTTGTGACCAGAATCATGGAAAGAATTAAATTCGTGAACCGAGGCATCACTGTATAATATTTTGACAATCAAAGTTAGATCAGAAATAATCCAGGCTCACGATAAGGTAGTAATGCGGGACTACAAGCATTTGCCGTGTGGAATTCAGATATGTATCTGAGCAATCTGTCCGTTCATTTATTTGTCCATTCAAATAAATGAGTGGCCGGGGGTGGAGACACAGGCAGATTCCACTTTCCTGTAACACTGTGGGGACAGGGTCCTCTCCCCAGAATCTTTCTGGAAGAGCTTCATACATTTTGATGAAAAGATTACAAAAGGCAAATGACATTTTTATTTGTTATTTATTTTGGGGAAAAATATACTGAATGCAAGTTACTCAAACTGCTTGAGAAATACTTTGTAATTTCTATTTTCCCACCACTGCCCTGATATCTTGATAATGTTGAAGTTTCTGAAATTTCCCATTGTCTTAATGAGCAGAAAATACTAGCTTCTCATAAATAACCACAATGAAGCAACAGACGTCTGGGCTCAAAGTCACTTTTCAGCCTGACAGGTCAGAAGGAGCCTGAAGCCAAAACTCTCCCAAAACAGAAGTGTGGCCCAGGGAGACCCAGCGGCACAAACGATGCAGAAACCCTTCTGGGGAACCCTGCCCTGCCATTCGGAAGAGGGATTGCTTCGAGGGGCAGCCGCGAGCACTGGAGTCATCCCGGCCCTGGCTGGGTCTCAGGGCACCCGGCATCACAACACGTTTGGGAGCTCGAGTGAGGAGTGGCAGGTGGAAAGGGAGCGCCTGCCACACCCCCCGAACCAAGGGCTGACACCACACGGTGCTGTCCGCACCCTGCGCTTGCAGGGCCCTGTGTCTGCTCCGCCTTGGGGGTGGGCTTTGCCGTGGATGCTCAGCGTGTGTTTGCCATCCAAGTGCCAATCTTCAATTCTTTTTTTTGAGCCAGGGTTTTGCTTTTTTGTAGTTGAGGCTGGCCCTGAGCTCAGCCTCCAACTCACATCACAGCAATCCTCCTGCCTCTGCCTCCCGAGTGCTGGGATGACAGGCGTGAGCCACCACGCCCGGCACTGTGGTATGTGGTACTGGTTGCTGCTGGGTGTGAGTCTCCACGCCCAGTATTGTTATGTGGTTACCGGGGAATCGAACCCGGGTCCTTGCGCTTGCGAGACAGGCGCCAGGACCACCGAGCTAACTCCCTGGCCCTATCTTCAATTCTTGAGGACTGTGCAGAATAGCCTGCCCATGGTGGCCCCCAGGAGAGATGACTTCCGCTACAGGGTCATACCCACTGCGTGGATTGACGAGGCTTAGGCCAAGGCTTTGTGAGATCTAGTCCTCCAACCTGATGGTGTGATGGCTGAATGGGGGACGCAGCATTTTGAAATGACCACTAGTGTCTGCAAGTATCTCCGTGCAGTGTCCTGGGGAGTCAGAGGAGGTAACTGACGAGAGCCCAGTAGGAGACACAGCGATGCTTACGTGGAGGCGCTGTGAAGGCACGCGGCCCACGTGGCTGCCCCGGCACAGCAGAGCAAAGGTCTGGACACTGGAACATCTGGGCGCATCTGGCCGTGAGGCTGGTGATCCCTTCCAGGCCGGGCCCGTTCTGAATGTAACGTTTAGGTGCCACAAGATAACAAGTGGCATGCCAAGGGCCCCACCGGCATACTGCTCTAGGGGCCCACGGATTCTGTCTTGTGAGGCTGGCATTTCTCCTTTGGTGGCCTGGGGACGAAAATGATGCTGAGGTTCCTTTAGCAGAGGCGGGAAAGTGGGGTGCTCAGCAGCTCAGGGAGGGGCCTGCAGGTGCCCTGAGAGACAGGGAGAAGCTCTGCTCTCTGAAACCGGGGTGTGTTTCTGGAAAGTAGAAGCCAGGTCAGTTTTGGATGTGCTGTTAACTCAGCAACTCTCCTACACACATGAACCGACAGGTGGCGAAGCATGAGAGACAAGTGGATATCATGAGACTTCCTCCGCAGCAGCAGGGGGCCGTTCCCGCGCTCCTCCTCCGAGGCTTTGCGGCTGCTCTCCTCACGGGGTCCTTTCCTTTCCTTCCCTCAACACAGAGCAAATAACCACTCCCACTGATTTTATTTTACAACAAAATTCCTTATTCCTGTTTTCTATTATGGTTTTACTACCTATCTACCTAGCCACATACGACTTAGTTGTGCTGATCTTCTGAGCGCTGTGTAAATGTTCCTACATTCGTCTAGCTTTGTAACTCGGTGTTTTCACGTATTGCTGTGTTTAACTCGACAGTTTTTTATCCTCGCAGGTTCGGTCGGTTCATTCCCGTTCCACTGTAGTCCATCCTACGAATGCAAGTCCCGACTTCACACCAGACTTCAGTCCTCCAGTCTCTTTCTGATGGAGGAGGTTCAGCTTTTAGACTGATTGTAAACATGTCTTCAAGCCCACAGGATTTAGGCTAGTTATCTCATTCAGTTTGTGTTACAGTAACAAAACCAGAAACTAGGCTGCTTATGAACAGCACCAATGTGTTCCTGGAGGCTTTGGAAACTGCAGGCCGGAGGTCAGGACACCGGTGTGGCCAGGCAGTGGTAAGGGCCTAGTCTGGGCTACACTTGCTGTCTTCTCATCTTATTCTCATGCAGCATAGAGAAGGGCGTGATCCCGCCAGCGCCCTCATGAGGACCCCATCCTCCTCCACCCAGCTGCCTCCGAGGCTTCGTTTCCAAACACCAAGCTATTGAGCCAGCATTTCAGCACTGTTGTCAGCCTTCTGCTGCTGTGAAAAATACCCAAGAATCACAAGTTAAAGGAAGCCTGGTTTGTCCTCACTTTCTCCTGAGGTTTCCGTGTGTGGTCAGCTGGCTGGAGAGGCTGCTCACCCCACAGGCCACACCTCCAAAAAGTTCATCACTTCTGGCCGTTCCACGGCGGGGCCGTGCCCGTGGGACACTCCAGGTCAGACTGTGAGCAGGGTGTGAACGGGTCATGCATATCCAGTCTACGATCGGGGCGGCCTGCGGAAGACCGGTGACCAGGCAAAACACATCGTGAAGAGCTTTCACTTCCAGAGCAGAGCAGGCCCTGTCCCCACCCTCCCACAGCCCGAACTCCATGAAGGGTAGATAGTTTCACTATTCTTAGGAGCATTTTGAAGTCAAAACAGGAGTTAGGGTGAACGAATCTTGGGTTTCCTTCTAAGGCAAACTCTTAATGACTTAGTCTCAGTACCTAGTGAGTGCATGCTGTTTGCCTCACTGTGAAGACAGTATCAACAGGAAGCAGGGCCCAGCAGGCTTGGCTGTCTCAGGAGAGTCAGCCTCTAGGAAGCCTCTAGGAAGCTGGTCAAGTTGCTTTTTTGCTGTTGTCCATTTTTTTGTGTTTTGTTGCTTAAAACTGAAAATTATGGCCACAGTAGAAACACATAAGTAGGCTAAAGGCAGAGCTCCAGGTAAGTCTGCTGTAGGTGGGAGGTTCAGAAGAGGCCTCTCAGAGATGGGAACTGGCAGGGAACTACCACACAGAGGAAAGGGCACCATGGAGCATGTGTGCGAGCCCCAGGAACAAGAGCTTCCTGTGCTCAGAGCTGGGCAGAGCTGGCTGAGCAGGAAGCACACTCCTGTGGGGGCCGGGCACGCCAGGGAGAGGCTCTGGGGACGGCGCCCAGACCAGCCCATCTCTGTACAGAGGGAAGGGAGGTGTTTGGGGTTTGCAAATGGAGCAGCAACGCTGTCAGACAGGATTTAGGGGTATAGGTAGGGCTAGAGTGGGGGCGAGACGTTGGGGTCTGGAGGGGCCAGGACACAGCCCAGGGAAGCAGCCGCAGAGCTGTGCAGGAGAATAGGCCGAGAATAAGGAAGGTGCATCGCTGCCTTGTCTTGCTCATTTCTAATGAGAAATGGAATCAGCACTGGGGATAAATGGGGGAAACAGTGGACCCCAGCTCGCCTCACTGGAGAAGAGAGTCAGAGAAAACGGGGCTGGCTCTCTGGAGAGCTGTGGCCACTTGCGTTTCCTTGTCTCTGCTTCTCCCCTCCCTCCTTCCTCCTCCCCATTTTCTATTTTTTCTCAGATCATCTCTGAGCCACTCCCTTTGAAGATGCCCTTCTGTGCCAAAATGGACCAGACAAGACCCAGCTCCTGGGCTCCGGAGGAGGGTGCTCAGTCCCCAGCGCCCCTCCAGCCCAGCCGGCCGGGTTCCCCAGGCGCTCCCACCCTTCCCGAGTGGCTCTGTCAGGTCAAATCCGTCCCATACCTCTCTATCTCCCTAACAATATATTGCCGGTTTAAAGTACCATAAAACATGACTGAATGGGGACCATCGGTGGCTGTTTAGGATGCTTTAAAATTCCTTAATTTGCTGCAGCACAATAACTTGCACTTTAATAAAAGCAATCTCTCGCCTTAATAGCCACACAATAAAGAGTTATTTATATAAGCCGGCATGCAGGCCCGCGCCTTGCAGGTGTGCCCCAGATTTCAGGCCTGTGAGCACCGAGCCGCGCGGGCCGAGCTGCCTGACGCGGCCCTGACAGCCGGCCTGGTGGCAGCCACCGCGCCACGGAGTCGCAGCTCCAGGCCCTGCACGGCCGTGTGCGCACTGATTTATTTCAGTATTACGTTTAATTGTTTCCTTCTTGTCGAAGCCTTAGCATGCGATGCTTGTAAATCTGACCCAAACCCTCCATATGGCGCTCCGGTTTTCCATTCTCAAACGCACTCGCCCTGGAGTAATGGCTGTGGTATAACTCAATTTGAGTTCTGCTGCTGGGGACTTTATTACATAATGCTTTCTAATTGACCCTCATAGTTTAATAAGACAGAACATTTCACCAGAACATTGACAAAAGTTATTAATTTTCACTTCAGCAGAGACCCATGTCCCAATTAAATCCCCTGATAATGCCTGACTGACTGACCTCATTATGGCTAATGCTTATTAGTCCTGCGGAGAGGACAGCACCACGCACTGTTAAAATGCCTAAATGAGCACATATGACCACGC
>PVIR01004620.1:0-77690 GCA_004026965.1 Petromus typicus
CACTCCATAATGGGGATTTGTACCAGTATAAGACACAATTTAATTCTCATTTTTTCCCATAGCCCTACCCACCCTACCACCCCCCCATATACATAAAATTTGTTTCCTTACTTTTTTGTTACAATCTCAACATTGTCCCCTTTCACCTTATTTTACATTGAGCATTTTCTATTTCACAATATATAACATACAATGCTAGAGCCCTGTTATTGACTGTCTGCAAGCCAGAGATCCAGAAAGACCAGTAGTACAGTTCAAGGTCTTATGAACAAGAAATCCAGTGGCATATCCTTCAGTACGAACTGAAGACCAAGTATAATGAGGCAGAATGATGTCTGCCTAAAGAGTCCAGAAAAAAATGAACTGAATCTTCCTTCCATTCTTTTTTCTCTGCAAGTTTTCAAAGGATCATGTGACACTCACTCACGCTTGGGAGCGGTGGGCTGTCAGCGTCACTCAGTCTATGGACTCAGATGCTGATCCCTTCTGAAAACACCCTCACAGATACACCCAGAGAAAACTTTAACTAGATACCTGGCCTGGTCAGGCTGACCCAAACTATGATAAGTCCAGCACTTGTCCACCTAGTAGCTATACATTTCTTAGTAACCTATAATGGCCAAATAGACACAATAATAGAGTGAAATTCTTCTTTATCGATAAAGCCATCTGTTTACAACTGAAACCTCACTCATTCCTTCCTTAGAATAGAATTTAAAGCCCATGTGTGATATTTACTCTTCCTGGATAGCCTCTAGAATAATTATTCTGATGATTAGCACTGATAATACTTAAATGCTATGACATAATGTGCATACACTTTATGTTGCATATTAAGGGAACAAGAGAGGAGAGATGAGAGGATATTTTATATACATAAATCTCTGCATATTAAAATTAAAAAAAGAATGCTCGAGACATTCCCCCTTTTCATTTTTATAATTGGTCAGGTAGGACTTTAACTACCTTCTTTCACTACCCAGTCTGTATTCCCCTTATGCAGAGCCCAAACCTCACGTGACCTTTATTCTTACCTGGTGGGATGAGCAAGACCCAAAATATAGTGTCTAGAACATTAGTAGTCATCCCTGGATTGTGTTGACTTAGTTTGGCTTTGATTTGACCACATGGTATGTGAATGCTAAGAGACATACCTAGGGCTCTCTCTCTTCTATTTCAAACCTACTTTCTTACCCCCATTGTGGGGGTGGCAGTCCATTTTCCCTGAGCTATCCAGTTCAACCATGCTAGTCAGCATAGCAACTCCCTTATCTTGCTGTTAATGCACAGGCCTGCAGAGTCCAAATTCCCCTACACCAGTCTTGACTTTTAATTCACTGAAAATATGCTTGCATCTCCTAGCGCAAGCACTCCTCTCTCTGAACAAAGACCTCTAGGCTAATGCAGCATGAAATCACAGCAATATGAACAACAAATGTTGTTAATGGATCAATAGACAAGATAGCAACTATTGCCATCTCCATTCACCCCTTGTTCCTTCTACTCATCAATTCTGCCCGTGGGGGAAACATTACCATATATTAAATGTGGATTCTGAGTATAGCTAGTGTTCTGTTTGACCTTGCCCAAGCACCGTGAGGCATTTTTACCTAGACAGCAAGCAACTGAGTCTACAAAGGACCATTTCAGCTTCCTATCAAAATTCACTGCTTCGAAATGCTGGATAGCACCGGATCCTAGTGAATCCCATAGGCATGGGTCTGTGCTTCTTTTTCTGTGAATGAGTTTGTTGATCAGATACAGTATTGTGTGGAATATCCTAGCCACATAAAAGTTAAATATAACTCCATAAAAGATATTGGGGCTAGAAACACTATGTACATGATAGGAGAATTCATGTTCCAAGTCAGTGTGTGTTACAACAAAAATAAAATGCTTGTCCTTCATGCCAGGAATATTCTCTATCACCAAGTAACTGCCTCTTCTCACAGGGAATGTGCAGTGTTGAAAACTGTTTTGTTTGGATCTTTTCTTTTATACTAGCACATGCTTGAAGTACATATGATTATATTCCTTTTCAGAAGTTGTCAATGTACCTGGCAACTTATATTCATAGAATGGATCAACCTACTGTGTGATTCTTAATAAATGTCTCATCTAAAGGCATAGTTTGTTGAATACACACAAGAAACCCAAATGTCTTCACTGTTTTGTTCAGGGGGTTCTATCTGCACAGTTATTCTCAAGTTACCTCTCTGAACAAGTTTCCCCTACTCCCTGGCAAGGCAGATGAACCACTGATGAACGATCTTCAACTGGCAAATATAGTCACACCTCTGACTGTTTCCTCTTTAAAGAAAACATTTATAAAAGGTGACACTCTGCAATACTGGCCTGATTAATCTTTCCCTAGTTAGCTGACTTTTTAGGGCTCCATGAGACCAGTTGTAAGCTGGGAGAAAGAGGCAGTTTGCAGAAGGAAAAAGAATGGACGTTTGGACCACTTTGTGAATTCAGGTCTAATCGCACATGTAATACATTACTTTGATAATGCTGATATTAGTGGAACAGACCAGGACTACAGGATTGGGAGGGGTTCACAATGGCCATCTGAAAAATCAAAGGCAGAAGATTCCACAATGGCCGTCTGTGTTCAGAGAGAAAGAGGCTCTGGTAGCTGCAAGACACAAAGAGGAAAGCCTCAGGACCACAGCAATTACGGATGTAGCGCCAGGAGAAGGTCAAAGCCTCTGGGCTCACTGCATAGTTTCTGGGGCTATCTGCTTTGGAAGGTTGAGGACCTGGAGGCTGGTGCCCAAAGGCAACATCAGCAAAGCACAGGCCTGCCCAGGAAGACTGCGGTTCTTCCCAGTGGGAACATTCACTCCTTTCTTTTGATTTCATCTGTGTTGTAAGATTGAGTCGGTGCCATGTACCACCAAGGCAGGACTTCCCTCAGGCTGCTGGTCTTCATGTCTCTCCTCCATAGACACCTGAGTACCATGTGCTGTTAACCTGCCAGCCATGTCACAAGCCACCAAGTGAACACTCAAATACATCTCCTCAAACGATACTTCATCTCCAAATGCAGTAGCTAGATGCCACTCTGATACAACTCATCTGCGTACAAAAACAAACACACATTTCATGCTCATAATAAGAGAGAATTTTTCTTTAGGTGAAGCTTACTTTTCTGACATTCCTTAACTTTCATAATATAGATTTAACAATACTTACATACAAACATTAAGTTAGTAATTTTGCTACAAAGAAAATAAACATATTCACTTAACAAAGGTGTATATATAAATGTCTGTGTGTATGTATGTATGTGTGTGTAGGCATGAGCACATTAAGAGAAAAACAGAAAGACATACTCATGATAATTGCAATCCTCATTTCTGTAACTGGTCACACAGTCATAGCTGATATTTATAAGTTCCTTTTATTTTTCATTCTGTATTTCTTGGCCTTGGGCAAGCACTTGGGAAGGTTCAAATTGTCTTGGTTATTTGTTTAACTGGGTGACTCATACCTGGATGTCTTGGGTCATATTTTTCATGCTACCTGGATTAAATTGTTGTGGTTTCCTATTTACATTAATAACAGATCCTGGTTATACCAAGAAATGTCCACAGAATCATCTGTACTCCAAACAATTTATTCTTTCTTAACTCTGTTGTAGAGTGCAAATCCAGTGTTTTCTTGGTAGTCTGGACCAACCACCCACATCCACAATGTAGTTCTTTTTTTTTTTTTTTTACCTTTTTGACTTAGAGTCATAAAAAGCTCAAAATAAGCAAGATTAATTTTTAGTCTCAAGTTCAATGAAATCATAATTGTTTCACTAGGTGCAAGCTTTTGCCCCTCTGTAAGTAAGACTTCTGGGCCATTGGACAAGGACATTATGACAGCAGGAAGCAAATTTTTCCAAATGGATCTCTGTGGTTAGTGGTAAGAGATACTCTTTCTATTTCTGCCCCTTGATTGATTCCTGGGCCTGTGGATCCTGGCTATGAAAATAAAATGGAATTACATATCAGATGCTATTTCAAAGCATGTACTATGTTCCAGAGAATCACCCTCAAAAAAATTAGGCCATCTAGCTGACATTGTACTTGATCTTCACAAGGCCAGCCCATCAGCTTCTAGATGGCCAACCCAGCTTCTTCTAAATGGCATGGGACGTGGGAGAACAGTGAACTCCATAGTTTATTCCCACAACTTGTGATGTTGATATGTATTCCTTGGTCAGATATAGTGCTATATTGAGTATCATGATGGTGGGTATAGCATTCTACAAGTTACTGAATGGTAATTTTGGAAGAAACATTACTTGTTGACAAATTCATACAGAACAAGAAGCTTTTTTGGTTGTGTTTTTTCATACTACATAAGAGTCATCTTTAGATGTTAGCTGCCTTTAAAATCTTAGTGGACTGTGCTGCCATTCACCTATTTCAGAGACACCAAAATTCCAAACTATATCCTTATCATAGCCTGTTGTTTGCAGAACAGTTATACACACTTTATCTAATGAATCAAGTGGCAGAGTAGTTTACACAGCAGCCAGGTACATTAAAGAAATTTCTGTTCTGGTTCTTCACTGGAACCAGCAGATTTTTACTCAATTAATTTGAAAGTAACATACCATAAGAAAAGAATATGCTGCCTTTTAAGTACAGATAGGCCCATTGGAAACTATGTCTCTTCCCTGATTTCCAAGGGGCTACATGTATCAACTTATTTTTCACCTTAATTACCATCCTGACATCATTAGATTCCTAGAATTTCATTTGCTGAAATAGAAGCTCCATGAATATCTGTAAGATTTTGAAAACTTTTGTTGAATAAACATCTTACACATAAGCCTAAATGTAGCTTCAGGGCAATTTGTGTCAGGAGGTCAATGTAATGGACCAGGATGACATCTTGTAGTAGGAAAGTGTAAAATTAACTGAAAACTAAATTATATCCTGATGCCAGTGAGTTGATATAGTCCAAGGACCAATTGGGCTATTCTGTCACCCCTGAGTATGTCAATTTCAGTTGCATCTGAAATTGGAGAAATGACCAACCACAGGGAAGGTTTGAAAGCGCACTGCAAAGTACTCACCTAGTGTTCATCAAAAACTCTTGTGATTGGTGATCACGGCAGCCTTCACATCTTTTGGACTGATTTTTATTTCAGACCTCATGTATAGTAGTCATTGAGAAGTCTGATCATTTCTTTTCCCCCAAGGAATAGTTACTTACTCTGGCAAAAGATTGTAGGTTCCTTTGGTGAAGAATGGAAAAAGATTTACAGTGTAATTTTTTATTAGCATACCAGCAATCTTCTGTAAGGGAACCTACCTTCCATTCAAGAACTTCCAGTTCTGCAAACTGAATGCAGTCTGGAGAAATCGACTGAGGACCTATGACTTTTCTTATCATTCAAATTAAAATTATGTGAGTTTGACCTAGAACTTCTCTGCTCACACAGATTAAGTTTAGGTTTTGTATTTATTTCACTTATAGATGACCTTGATGCAGTGGCCAGCGTCACAGGCCTGAATGAGTTAGTATGTTGTGATCACTGCTTTACCTCTGCGGTGACTTTGTGCAACTGCGGCCACTTTGCATTTGGAGTCTGCATGATCCTGCACAATTTCACTGTAAATCCCGACCCTCAAACAAATGCAATTAAAAAGTCTTCGAGGATGCTGGGGATTCCCTCACAAACTTATCTCCCACAGCATAGGTTCTGAATGTGGCTAATTAGGTCTTAAAAGACAATTCACTTTATCAGGTAGGGTGTCTACTCTGATGTGAAACATTTCCTAAACATTTCCTTTATATTAAGTTCTGCAGGCATTTCTGATTCAGTGAATGTGAGCTTCCTTTTGGCTCATGTTTTGCACAACTATTACAACCCTCCTTTACATCCCAGGCTGGAACATTAATTACACCATTTCTGCTACGTGATTGGACATTGACAAATTTGACTTGGTGTGAGTTTATGTTCATTCTAACATCGACTTGTACCCTTAGCATCTATCCCCACACAATCTACACAGTTTATAGAGAGAATAAAACTCAAGTGGAGATACAGAACACCTTTACGAGATTCATAGTATACAGCTTGTGTCTTGAAACTGGTAAGATAATAAATGTAGAAACAAATAAGAGCGATACAGTGATGAGGAGAATTGTCGTATTGCCTGGAGTCATGTTTTCCTTAGGCTACAAAGTTAAGAATCTTTTCCAGTGGCACAAATGGTTCTTTCAAATGGATGGTCTCAAAGTTGTCAGCTTGACCAGCATCTTCTTGCAAGTCTGCATCCCAATTTGCTGGTTTTCATTCTTTCACATCAGGGTAGACACGCTGCCAGGCTGCTCATTCAGTTTATTTTTAATGAGTCGGGTACAGGATGCTGCTTTGCACTGAATGTTCAGGAGCCCCGCCCCTTATTAAGGAAGGTGTAGAGCTCCTGTTTTGAGCACATAGAAAAATATTCAGCTCATTTATATTATAATTGTTTTGAGGCTGAATCCTGTTCCTTTCAGCATTTGGCCTAGCCCAACATTTTATGAATTATGTTCCCTAAAAGACTTAACACTATTATATCTACACTTACAAAGACCTCCTTGTTCTTTGTACATGGTACAATAAAGAACACCCAATGCAGATGCTTGCATATCTCTCTCACTTGATCATAATATACTATCAATGTTCTCTATACTACTCAAAATAAAATAATTGATGTGTTTAAAATTATGCTCTTCCAGAAGCACTCTGGAGTCACAATATCACAATCTGTATTAAACGTTGTCCCTAAAAACAACTGTGTTCTCTCTCTCTCTCTCTCTCTCTCTCTCTCTCTCTATTTATCTCCACCTATCTATTTATCTATCTATAACAATCTCACTATCTAACATTGACTGAAGAGGATTCTGAAATCTATGACATCTCATCATTGCCTTGATAAGGGAAAGACTGGGAAGCCCAGGCCAGGCTTGTAAAGCAAAGACAGGGTGTTCGAGGCTGGCGGTGTATGTTCCAGGTTGAGTCTGAAGGGCTGAGGGGCTGAGAGCCAGGTGAGCTAAGGTCAGCTGAAGCGTTCTGCAAACCAAGGCCTGAAGCAGAAACTGAGCTATGTTTAGGGCTTTAAAGTTAGGAAACATAAACTTAGAGTGTGTCACACAGTTCTACAGACATAGGCATTATTTCTCCTACCTTGGAAGTATGAGGCTCTGTTGTAGAAGAGGAGGATCAACCTGTATGTTCTGTGGGATCTTGTGTCAAATGAGGCTTCTTTCTACCTATATAGAAGTATTAGGTAGCATTTTAAGTGGTTATTTGGATTTCTTTTGGTTTGTTTCTTTTTTTTTTAATTTTAATGAACTTGATAAAGTACTCAGTTTATTTGCATTCATTTAAAAATATTTGTAAATGATTTTTTTCAACTCTTATCTCTTCTACTATTTGAAAGAATCAAAAGTTAGACTAGTGGTTTTTCTGGTTTCATTGTGATCATTTATTTTGCAAAGCTTTTCAAAAAGCAAGTCCTTATTGCTTCAGTTGCACATTTTAGTGTATTTTCTAATCAATTTGGAGATCTTACTTTTAATCTTCGCTAGTTTTATTTTTTGATCCTACTTCTAATTTTTTTATTTTAATGCTTCATTTATTTTTCTTTTACAATGCGGATTCTTGTATTATAATATTATAAATTGATGTTATGAATGCTGTTCTGAACATCCTTTCAGGTAATCTTATGTATTCACATTGGTATTATGTCCTGGAAAATATTTGATTTAATTACTGACTTAATCAAGCATCAGCTGTGAAATTGTACTGCTGTTTAATTTCCCAAATGAGGGCTGGGGATTTATCTCAGTGGTTCCTGCGCCTGTCTTGCAAGCACAAGGGCCTGGGTTCAATTCCCCTGTAACCACATACAATACTGGGCATGGAGACTCACACCCAGCAGCAATCAGCAACACATACCACAGTGCTGGGCATGGTGGCTCATGCCTGTAATCCCAGCACTCAGGAGGCAGAGGCAGGAGGATTGCTGTGATGTGAGTTTGAAGCTGAGCTCAAGACCAGCCTGAACTACAAAGCAAGACCCCGTCTCAAACAAAATCTTCACAAATGAGAGGATTTACGTTTTGTTACTAACTTCAAGTTTAATTTCTTTGTGATCACAGTATGAAATTATACCCATATAATTTCATAGATGTTTAGTGATATTTACTTATAATGAGGTTATAATTAATTATTGTCAGTGGCCACAGGCACATGAAATGAAGTCAGTTAAGCATTGTGAGTATATTGTGAAATGCATGCATTTTTATTCATAAATTAAACATATAAAATTCACATATGTCTGTACAATATTAGTGTATGACATACTTTAGCAATTAAGTTATATAGGTCATGTATAGACTTATTTATTTCAAAATAATTTTGTGATGTATAAAATTAATTAAAATATCCCATCACTATGCTGCCTTTCTCTTCCTTTTTTACTTTCTGCCTTCCTTCACTCGTTCTTTTCTTCCTCTTACTTAGCCCCATTCTTCCTTCTTCTCTTGTTCCTTTTTTCCTTTCTTTCTCCCTGTTACTAAGGACTGAGCTCAGAGCCTTGCCGGCAGTAAGCAACTGCTCTAGCACTGAGCTAACCTCTTAGTTCTACTGGGTTTCATGGAAGTTTTCTTACTAGTGCCTACACTTGATTGCTTTAGATAATATGGTTATAAGGGTATGAAATCTATTTAATAATACACATTAACTGTGAATATTAGTTTCATAATAAATCCTCTTTCAAGCTTGTTTTAATTTTATTCACATTATGCATACCATTATGAAAATATTTTTATTTTGTGTCTTATAAGTTGCTTTCTCAATTTATTACTATTTGTATATGATGTAAAAAAATTCATGGGGGTTATACTGTGCTCTTTTTATTATTTATTTCTTACCGTACTTTACAAATTAACATCTGATTTGGGGTAACTTTATATTTCAATATGGGAATGTTTACAGCTGTTTTAATATCATATGTCATCCCATATTAAATGTTTCCCTAAAATAGCTCAAATAACAATTGTCTCCAATTTTATTTTTACTTTGCAAAATTAAAATTTAAATCTAAAATTTACATCAAATATTAATTAAATAATAAATTCCTTTTGAAAGGGACTGTATATATTCCAAAAATGTCTGGCTTGCAACTATGGACTTACGCAATTTTAAAAAAGTTTTTTATTCACTTATATTTCTCTTTATTGCATTTATTGGTACATTGTAAGTATATATTATTATCTCATTCATCATTGAAAACTATACATGTACATGACATATTTTAATTTTAAGTTTTCCCATGGCCCCAACCTACTGTAAACCTCTCCACCTTGACATATAAAGAAGGTTTATTTCTTTTATTCCTTTTGTCATCACTTTTATTCCTTTTCTTTCTTTGCTTTTCCCTGGCCCTCTTCTTCAATCTCCTTCCCCTTTAAACATTTTCACATACCTATTATACATTTTAGACCTCATTTACACCTTTAATTTCTCACACTAAAGAAATGATATGATTTTAACTATGTGAATCCTGTTATTTCACTATGAATATGTCCTATATTCACAAAAGAATTCAGAACATCATAACACATCACATATGTGCACCCATGTTTATAGCAGCACACTTTGTAATAGCTAAATCTTGGGGCAAAAAATCCTCAAAACCCATCACTTGCTGAGAGAATAAATAAAATGTAGTTTTTAAGGAATAAAATGGAGTAGTACATAGCTATAAAGAAAGATAAATGAGTCCCAGCTAAGAAATGTTTTTCAGCTCTCTCTTTGTGATACAATCTGTGTTCAGCTCTTCATCTTCAGAATAAAATAACACTACACACACACACACACACACACACACACACACACACACACACACACACACACACGCTAATGTGGGAGGACGCGTTTAATTTTACCTTATGGCTTCAAAGCATTAGTCCATGGTTTACTGGCTCCAAAGTGAGATTATCATGGTAAAAAAAAAAAAAATGTTGAGGGAAAATAAGACTGCTTAGTTCATAGTAATTGGGAAGCAAAGCACAACAGTGTGACAGAGCCAGGGGCCAGTGACCACATGTAAATCCTAAGACCATTCCTCTGTGAAGCACAGCACATACCCAGCTCATTTTCCTAAACCACAGTTGACTACCAAGCCAGTCAAGTGTCCACCAAAGTATCATTCTTTATTCCACAGTCTAACAGATTTATACGAAGATGAGACATGTCCTCAGTATTTTTAGATAGTTTATAAGGAATATAAAAATAAAACAAAGCCATTATTTTTTTTCTTTTCACAACTGATTCTGCATGGAACAAATAATTAAACGCAAATGCTTAAATTACAGGAATTTCAAAAGGGAAATAATTAAACATTTTATAATATTAAATAATATGTAGATTTTCTAAGTGTAAATTTTGAAGCAATACACAGTAAGTAGAAGCACACACACACACACACATATATATATATATATATATATATATATATATATCCTAGGTAAAATACATAATTAATAAACAAACTTTCAATATGAAATGAGTAAATAAGCAAAACCATATAAGATGAATTATAAAGTAACTTCCCATAGATATATGGTAAGGAATAGTTTATAAGAAATTTATATTTTAAAAATTGAATGACAAAAATACTCAATTGAATTACAGTGTATTTACATGATGACTCAGAAATTTTATTTCAATGTGTAGATCTCAAATGAGCTGGATAAATGAAACCAACATGATGCTTTCACTCTGGCTGATAAGAAGTTTGTGTTTATCCACTTCTTTTCTGGTAGCAAATACAGAAGCAGAACAATGCCTGGCTGCATACTGGGAGTGGAGCCACTGCCTGGCCTGTCTTCACGTCTTCACATCTCTTACCAGAAAAACAAAAGGTGCCTCATTTCAGTCTTGGATCTTCTTGCGGAAGAATGTTATTTCATTGAAAAAACACTAGTAATTGAACCTGTGCAGACTCACTCTTGAATACAGAGAAAACAGAAGGAAGTTGGGTAATAAATACTAAGCATCTTACAATTTTGATCATTTGGGCCATTGTACTTTTAGAAAGTAACACACACACACACCACAAAAACTCACGGATGTATTACAAGAAAAACAAAACAAAAAAAAAGTGTATAGTAAGAAAAAGAAGACAATAAAAAGTGCTTATGCATCAGCAGGACACTGACTAAACATATTTTGTAGCTTTGTTAAGGTGTATTAGACAGCTGCTATTGTAGCCTTCATGACCCCTTTCCCCCTTTCAGGGAACTGCTCTCCTCTGGGAGCCATTTTCCCTACAGTCCTTTTTCTAATGTGTTTTAAGAGTTGTAAATGACTCTCAGATTCCTGTGGTGCAAAGTTGGAGAACTACTGCTTAATTAGTCCACTGAACTAACATATTCTATTTTAAACTCTAAATATATATATATATATATATATATATATATATATATATATATATATATATTTGGTTGACTTTAAACAAGGCAACTCTAAAAGCAATACCTCCTACAGAGTTTCAGGATTATCACTTCAGACTTCAAGTTTGGTCTTTCTTCTTTTAAGTAACTAAATAATTCAGTATTGACTGTAGAAAGAAGAGATATTTTAGATATTCAATATATTGAATGCCAGCTGAA
Source organism: Petromus typicus (assembly GCA_004026965.1). Lineage (NCBI taxonomy): Eukaryota > Metazoa > Chordata > Mammalia > Rodentia > Petromuridae > Petromus > Petromus typicus. The sequence continues at coordinate 11,677 of PVIR01004620.1, forward strand.
TTACCAGAGCACTCTCTCTTTTTTTTAAATAGAGATTTAAATGTTTCCTACATTCTGATTCTAACAAGAGATAACAGATGTGGAGTAAACAGATATACTTTGCATTTGAATATTTTTAACTAGGCTTCTAACTAAAGACAGATTGATGATAATATCAATGGACTCTGATCACTTCATCATTGACTCGAAGAGATATTTTATTTCTCTTTAAAAATGGACTCTAAAATTTTCAGAGAAATTGAATTTTTAAGGATTTTTAAAAACATATTGCTTGTATTAACTTACAAACAATAGTGAAAAAATGAGATTATAGCATAAGATAGAATTCTAGTAACAAAATTACTGAAAGATATTTTGAAGAGAAATTCAGAAAAACAGTACTGTAAATGTTGTATTTTATTTTTGTGCCATATATGACCAGTACACAAATACTGTTTACAGATAAACATTCTAACATAGGAGTGAGTCGTGGAACATGATTCATTTCTCATTGTTATCTATAAGGTCTGCAAAAAAAGATGTCACTTCTTGCACAATGTCATTGCAATTGGATCCTATACATCACTGTCACTATATGTTTGTCTTCTGTAATTGATTGTTAAATTATTATAATATAATTTGAAAATAAAACTAACACTATATTCCAAATTATATAATATAATATATTCCAATATGTGCAAATTAGGGTTGAAGGAAAGACTAAATTCTTATTTGCTTGCAAAATACTCCCCCTATAGAATATTTTACGAGATATAAGATTCTAAAATACATGCATATAAATGAAACTGGATTTGTAACTGTATTGCTTACAAGACAACATGGAATACAACCAACAGTCAGGGCTATCACAAAATATTTCATAACAATTATATTTCACAACCTGGACAGTCAGGAATAATAATTGAATAAAAATAATTTAATTGGAAATATTTAATAGGAAATAATTTAATTGAAAATATTTGTATTTTTAGTGGTAAACAAGTATGTAACTTTCTAGAAAGTTACTAAACATATATATAGTAAGACAGGGTTTAATTTAAACTGGGCATCAACGTACTCCCCTCCTGCCTTTCCCTCCCAGAGTGCTGGATTTCAAGCCTGGCTTAAATGAAAATTTTGAAGTGGAGAATAATAGTGATAATGTTTCAAAAGCTGAGGCTGCGCTAAACTATCATATATAGGTGTCATCAGTTTGCTTCTCGCTGTACCATAGATGACAGCTTTGCCTTCGTGCATATGCAGAAACTGGCAGGGAACAGGTTCAATATTTTCCTGAGCACAGCAGTGAAGGAGAACGTTTAGAAATGCGTTCTCTGCACTGCACATGCGCGACGTACCTCTTGAAGGCTCTGCACTGAGCGGATACTGAGTTCTGTCCTCAATCTTCCAGGGCTGAGAGCTCCTTGCCCTCCCTTCTGCTTTCGTGAGTTATAAATAATCAGCTGCCATGAAGTAGACAGATCTCAGCACTGAATCTGTCTCAAGAACATAAGTCCATTTGTTAAAATTTAATATTTTATGTTCACTCCGTATCTTCTTCATATGTTTCTTACATTTAAAATATTAAACCTATTATATCATCTTAATTTGACAATTGTCAAAGCTATTGAAGAGTTATTTTTGTTCAATTTATAACACAATGTAGTTTGTACTCTCAACGTGTTATTTTGAAAACAATTTTACATAACAGATACTTTCTATTTATACACCATGTTAAAGAGAAAAAAATTGAATGCAGGCTTTTTGTTGAGCTTTTCAGAAGCAACTTCAGAATTCTGACTGTAGCTTCTCCACCCTCTTTTTCTTGACTGAATTCTCTATATCCCATCCTGTTTTTTATTTGTAATCCAGATCTGTGGATAGAAGGTGAAGATCCTTTGAATCTGGTGAGAAAAGATGAGTTGTTTGACTTTAGTGACTTCTCACTTAAAGTACTCTTTTTTTTCAGATAAGAACATAGTTATCTTATGAGTCATAATAGCACCCTTGACATTTTTGTCATCAATAGGAATAATTACTTTTATAATGTACATTAAAATACATGTAAACTATAGTGACTTTAGATCTCTCCTTAAAACTTATTCCACAATATTTTAATAAAATAAGGCAACATATAAAATAATATATATATGCTTAAGTTTTAATAACTGTATATTGTTATTTTTCAGCTTATACTATGAATTTTCTTTTAAAAAGTATAAATATCATTCTGATACACAGTACATAGACTTCAACAGGAGGCCTTTAACTCTTTCATGGATCTTTGCGTATGTGTGTAAAAAGAAAATATAATATGAATAGCACAAAGTCAGAAAAAATATATTTAACATATTTACCTGTCTATAGTAACATAGAGTAACTAGAATGATGCAACAACTGTTCATCTAAACTTCAAGGAGATATTAAGATTTTTATTTCACTCACGGTACAGTTTCATCATGGATTATTCCCACCTTGACTTTTAGTTCCAACCTGATAAATCAGCTTCTACCTTGGTACATCCAGTAAAAAAAAGAAGGAGCATGGCACACATTATTCTACCACACTTATGTTGCAGTTTTAAGACCAGTAATTATATTCAAATGTATTGAGACGCTCTATGAGCAATTTGACGTTTCGAAGAAGAAATAAGGGTTAGTATACTTAGTCAAATAAAAGTGAACCCTCAAAAGAGCACGTTAGTAGAAACATGTTCATTCACTGAGGTAGCAAAGGGTTACTAATATTCTCTGACTTAGGGGACAATGTGGCGAATTCTACTGCTAAGTGATACTAAAGAGAGTAGTCATGGCTGCTACCTAAAGAAATTTATATAGTCAAAACATGCAGAAAATAAACATTGCAGTACATCATAATAAATACAGAAAGAGACTGCATTGCACAGATGAGTATGGAGACATTCAGAAATACTATTTGGCATCAAATAGTTGCTGAGATTTTTCATATTAAGACAAAGACTATTCGAGTTTACACTTAGGTTGCCAGCAAGGGCCTAGACATAACATTTTCCCATCCAGTTCTGTCAAACACAGAAGAGGAGGAGCATTATTATACAAAACATAAAATAGATCTTCAAACATAACTGAAACATCAAATTGTTAATAAAGTCTTAATCACACATAGAAATTCTACTATTCAAGTCAAATCAATACTTTGGTATTTGAGTTGAATATTTTAATTGATGAGTTTTGGACTGCTATCCTGAATGATAACAGTTGTGATATTCCTGACAGAATAAAGCTTTAGGAAAGCAAAATGGACTGGGATTTAGAACCTGAATCTAGGTTTCTAGATGTTTTTCCAACTCTATTAATATGGACATCCCTGGAGGGAGTTGTGTGTGAAAATACTATATGGTTGAAGATGGAATTTGATGGTTTAAATTTGGAAGACATGTTTCAAATATAGCTCTCAATGAAGCATTTCCTTTTGCTATGGAATGGATGTTTACAGCCTTTTAAAATATAGACAATGAAATCCTAATTGCTAATGTGATTATTTTAGAAGATAAGGTTTGTAGGAATTGGTAAGATTTGGCATTCTCCAGAACAGATTGGTATCTTTGTAAGTGCATTATATAGATTTTATTTCCTTTTATTCCATTTAATGTATACCCTTAAGAAATTATGGTATTGGGGCCAGGGATTTAGCTCAGTGGTTCTGGTGTCTGCCTTGCAAATGCAAAGGCCTGGGTTCAATCCCCAGTAAACACACACAACAATTTTGGGCATGGAGACTCATCCTCACCAGCAATCAGAACCACATACCACAGTGCAGGGCATGGTAGTTCATGCCTATAATCCCAGAACTTGGGAGGCAGAGGCAGAAGGATTTATGTGAGTTCAAAGTTGAGTTCAGGGTGAGCGTGAATTACAAGAATGAGGTGCTGTCTCAAGAAAAAGAAAATTGTGGTACTGATTACACAGAAACTTGGCTACCCCCCCCCAAAAAAAATAACTTAAATGGGCCTAGGATTTAGCTCAGTGGTTCCAGTGCCTGTCTTGCAAGCACAAGGGCCCAAATTTGATCCCTGGTAACCACATACAGCTATACTAGTCATGGTGACTTACACCAACCACCAATCATATCATATACCACAGTGCTACCACAGTGCTGGGCATGGTGGCTCACATTTATGATCCCAGCACTTGAGAGGCAGAGACAGAGGATTGCTGTGAGTTCAAGGCTGAGCTCAGGGCCAGCTTGAAATGTTAGAGCAAGCAAACATAAAATATAGATATACTGAGAGACTGAATACACTTATGGAAATTTGTTGGTAGGTCAAATTATTAATACAGCCCACCCTACAACTGAAATGAACTGATTATGAAGTCAAAACAAAGCCTCTGCAGGAATTGATCTCTGAAGCTCAGGATTTGCTTAATAACTGCAAGATTCCTAATTCCTACTTCCTCCCATATAAGTCATTGCAGAGGAAATGAAATATTCACCCACCAGATTCTAGGTCTCAAAAGCCTCCAATTAAGACATTCTCAAAACTTTTAGTTTTATGATACTATAAAGCTCTTCTACCTTTTGTCCTATTTGGTATCTCTCCCAAATGTGAATTGTGGTTGCTGACTCTTGCCTTAAGAAGACCGAAGTGGTCATTGCTCTAAACCTGTGATCACCTTGGATCCCAGGAGACCTCACTATAGTGACACTGCTCTTCCAGCCACAAGCATTTCCCCACAATGAACAAAAAGTCTCTCCGGGCAGGAGATGCAGATCAGAGCAAAGAGACACAGATGCCTGCAGTGACTGACCTAGCCAGCACCATGACGGGCAGCTCGTACAAGTGGCACTTTGGCTCCACTAACAGCTGACCAGCATCCCACTCATCAGATGTGTCTCCTCCAGCTGCTCTTTGGGCTAGTGTTTGTGCTCTACTCCCACTCTTACTTTCCAATTACAGCTTTTGCGTGTGAATGCATACTGTTTCTTTACTATGAATTTCATTGTCACAAAACCAAGACACACTGTTGTTAACAGACTGACAAATAGGCGAAGAACTTTATCTTATTTAATACAGAACATATCACTTTAAAAAACTGCTGATGCCGACTTATAGATGATGATTTTTGCTTATTTCTTTATAGCAATTTTGGGAGGTATTTATAGCAGTGAAAGTAAATGAGAACATGATAGTTGTCAGTAGAATTTCAATTGTACTTTTGGTCCATTCAAATCTGTTTACTTATAGTATATTTGTGTGACTGTCCAAATGATGACAATTTATACCTCATTCACATCACATGCTCAGTAGAATAATCTAGATGGCAGATTAGAAAAATGTTCACTTGCTTCATAAACTCATAAAATAATGAACTTGCAATTTTGTCCTTAGATAAAATACTGTGGTGTCATTTCAGATAATAGAGTAATGTTAGACAGGAGTCTTTGAATCTATGAGAAGTTTGAGTAGGGTCCATCCCTCCTAAAGCTATTTAACTTTTTGTATCAGGGTTTTGCAATCAGTTGAATAACAAGCTACTTGAGAGTTTTGCAATTCTAACATTTTGAGGAAAATATCTTGCTGATTTTCTTTATAGAACAGGTTACAAATTTGCATGCATACACTGACAGAAAAGTTGGCAGAGTATTCATTAGGAAATAGAATATTCATGTTGTGTATAATAGGGTAAAAAAAAGAAACCAAATAATGGACTCATAGATGTTTGTCTAATAAAATGTTCATGAGAATAAGGGCAATTTATTCATCTTTAAGTACAAAGTAGAATGTATAAACAATGGATAATAGTTGCTCAAGCTCATGCAAAATGCATAACTAACTTTTCTCACTAACAATATATAGGTTCCAACGTAAAGGTGAGAGAAATGTAGCCTCTGTTAGCTAATGGTGTTTGTTTCTGCATATTTTACATGCAACAGTGTCAACACATTTTCAAGGAGGTTATTTTACAAAGTACATCTGCAATGAGTAAATTATAGCACAAATTAACTTAAGTGCCCCAGAAAGGATTTAAATAGCAAAATTTAAATCTGACCTTCCCTAGCTGATATACTGCTTATTTTTTAGGTTTTCTTTAATATTGAGAAAGCTCACTTACTCCATGAAACTGTTTGTAATGTAAAATAAGTCTATCTTTGTCCTACCCTAAGATTGTGGTTCTGTTTTACAAATTCTTGGCCTTCTCATATTCACATAACAATGACAACAACAAAAAGTAATTTTTAACTTAAAAAAAACTGCACAGAAAATTAAAATACTTTTATATAAAACTCTCATTGAAACAATCATTAATACAAAATTTTAAAACTTCTGTACTATGGTATATAATAAGTTTGATATATTCAGGTAGTGAGTATCTGTAAGTGTTTTCTCTAAGCCACTTACTTATCTTTCCATATACTTGTAAAAGGGTTGACAATTCCAATTATTGCCTTGGTATAGAATAGAAACATAATATGAATTCTCTACTGAGCTAAGATTTCCTGAAAAAAAATAAAATGGAGAAAGTTCTAAAATTCCTGTAGTATGGTTTGACATAACCCCGGAATAAAAATGAACGGAGAGTAAAAGAAGAAGTTGTAAAAGCAGTCCCTGAACCTTTACCATCAACAACCCCAGGGGACTCCTTGTAAAGATGAATTCTCAGACTTAGCCCTAAAGATACTGAATCAGAAACTATCCTGGCTGAGAAAACTCAAGCTGGTTCATACACATGCTGTTTGAGAAGCACCGTCTGGAAAGACGACTCTTCAGATAAGGCATGGCCGAGGATGCCAAGTTTTCACTGTAACAAAAATAATGAATAGATGTAACATTCTTCACTGCACTTTTCAGAGAAGTACAGGTGCCTTGCATGCAATGACAGGCCTCTCCCAGAAGGATTTTCTTCACATCGTTTCCAGAGTTGAAGCACAACTGGATAAGTGGCATGCTGTCTCTGGAAACCTGATGGAAAGACACTTCTCTGTCAGTGTGGAAGCCATTAGCTCAGAAACTACTGCCATGTGAAAGAGCTCACCATGTCAGTCGCCCTGGAGAGTAGCGAGCCCAGAGTACTTATGTTAGTCTGAAAAAAGCCAGAAAAGTCCACTTTTAACTGTTGTGATTTCATGGATCTAGGTAACTTGGCTGTTCTTCATGAAGACAGTCTGCTTGCATGTGCTGTGGCATAAGTGCCATCGTGTTTGTCAAAGCGAGTTGAGTTTATTAATGAAGTAATTGGTATTATATTACAAAAAATATCCTTTGTTTTTTTGGCTCTGGATGGATTTTAATAATCATAGTATGTCCCAGTCTTTCCTGATCATGTAGAATGTATAAAGTGATTAATACATTATACCTGTTGGTAGACTTTTTATAAAAATCACACATATGATGCAGGACTTAAAAAATAATTTTCAAGAGATTTCTTAAAATATGCCAATGCATTGATTTACAAAGGACCTGGAACTAGAATCCAATAATATTAATGATCAAAATTAAGAGTAACTAGATGACAAGTGCTTTTACAAAATTAACACAGGATTATAATGTAAAATCTGCAAAAAGCAAGTTTTGCAATAATAGCACAATAATCATGAGGATGATAATGTCTTAAGTAGGCTATATTCGATAGTCTTTTGCTTTTTGCAAAGTCATTGTATACTAAAATAACACACAGCCCATGCTTAATTTCCAAATCTGTTAATAGAGCGGGCTGGAGCATGACTATCATTGGCATATTTTATCAGAGGCAATGAGAAAACACGATCAATTGGAGTGATTTCACACTGAAGCTCTCTTAAGCAAACTTTATCTTCATGAGACCAAATGTGTAATAACATAGTAAAGGGTGAGCCAGCTCCTCTTAGGAAGCTGAAATAACACTACACCTCTTCACCACTATTTCAAGCACATGGCTGAGTATCATTAATATTATCGTATAGGAGTCATCCAGGGTTAAGTGTAGGTTATTGTAAAAAAATGCAAGCAAATATATAAAATTCTTCTAGAGAATAGAGATACTGATGTATCCCTTTGTCTTGGGGAATATTTCCAGTTTCTTACTTAACATTTTCATTGCTCTCACAATTTCCGTAAGGTTAAAGAAGAGTTTAAAATTAAAGGTTTCTATCATATAATATCTAATATAAATTTTAGAACTCATTTACATTTTCAATTCTCACATTAGAGAAAAGACACAGTATTTAGACATTTATGACCTATTTATTTCATTTATGAGTATGTCCTACACAACAGAAATTATTCAAAGAGCAGTGGGGGTAGGGGTAAGTAATGAGGGGAAAGAAAAAATTGTGATGTAATAAAAAATGAAAATAAAGCTTAGTATATGGGGGTGGGAGGGTTGTAGGGTGGCTAGGGGAATGAGGAAAATGAGAATTAAGTCATGTCATACACTGGTACAAATTGTCAATAGTGTGATCATGATATGTATATAAAATGTACCTATTTCACAGCAAAAGAATTAAAGCTTTTTTCCCTCACTGTCTTTTCTGTTTTCATGCCATTTATTCTTACATATGTTAAGCAATAATTCCTTGTTTTTCATTCATCCTAACATTCCCTTGGTTATATTATATGCTTTACCTCTGTCACAATAAAGAATCACTCTATGATGTTATTCCCCTTAACTCAGTTAGAATCACAGCTCATCTCCTTGCTATAAACCTCAATCTCCAAATTTGGTGATGTCTTGCATTTGGAAGAGTAATATGCTGTTAAACATCTGTTCCTCTTCTCTTTGTCTATATTGCAGTTTCTTGACTGGATTGTATTTGTAGATGTCAGTTCAGCATCTTCAGTTTGCCTCTTTTCAGAATCAGTGTGATTTTCAGTATATATGTAGGCTCCTTAAACTTACTACTAATGACTGGTCTCTTCTTCCTCCTCTGGTTAATCCTAATCAGTCACCGAGATGTTTGAGTGCTACCTAAGTTATAAGGATGAGCTCGCTAATTTGTAAGTACATGCACTGTGCAGGGCTGTGAGATTCTTGTTTGCTTTTTGTCCGGTCAAGTGTCTGAAGCTCTTCCAAAAGGAAACCTGAAAATTTAAGCAGAGTTCTACTTTAGTTATTATGTCATCTTAGCACAGACTTAGATGGGACCAACAGAAAGTTAGTCTTTTATAAGCTAAATTAGTACAAACACATAAATAGGTAATTCCAAATATCCAGTGGATTTCAAAGCATGCTGCGCTTTGATACACACAGTTGTTTGGCACTGAGTCAGGACACTGTGAAATCCATCTCATTTAATTGGTATTAAAATTGGTGAGAACTGCCTCGAAGCTTTCTGTGTTCCTATGGAAGGGCTATTCTATTCTGTGGAGCTGCTACTTTGGAAATAATAGAATAGGGACACAGAGCTTCCTCTTAACATACAGTGTTTCTTTTGAAATATTTTAAAACATTTTGTTGTTTTTCCTGTTTTTGCTGTACTGGGATTGAACCCAACCCCGCGTGTGTCCCTTGCATTTCTTTGAGACTAGTTCGCTGTAAATGGAGAAGGTGCCTAAACTGGGTTTGAACCTGCAACCTCGCTAGAGGCACAAACCACCACACCCAGCCAATTGTCTTGCTGTCTTTCTTTGCCTTTTTCATTTATTTTTATTTCACAGCAATGCAAAGCAATATGAATTTAGTAGAAATCTCAATTTGAGTTCTGATCTCTTCCCAGGGCAGGCATGTGTCTTAAAATACCATGTTAAGGGATGGGGAGAACCAGGGTCTCATTTCCATCATTCATGAAAGTGGACACCTCCCAGCATGCCCCGTCCCTATGCTGTCGTGTTCAGTAGATCAGGTGGACATATATAAAATGCTCTTTAGTTCTACCGTCTTTTCAGTGTAGGATGGATTTAACAGGACATAACCACATCAAAGAAAAGCAAATTAATCTTAATTCCTAAAGCTCTGTGCACAAACAGGAATTCCTACTAATATCTTTGTATTTAACAGAATTTATCTCCAAAGGACTTTACGAAATTTTTAAGCCATTATTGAAACTATTAGGATAATGACAGAAATGGAATGAACGCCCTGACCCAGATCTAACTATGAATCTAAAAACGGATCACTGTCATAATGTTCAATAAGCAATTCAACTTGTAGACTTCAGTTTCCTTATCGGTGTAACAGAATAGCTCATATTTCTCAAAATATGACTAGTGTCCTTTTGGCTGGAGGGACTTGTATTACTAGTTAACAAAAGGAAATATGAATCAGAAGGTTTTGGTTTTACATGATGTGCTCAAGGTCAGGAGGTAAAACTGAGAAAAATGGGTAAAAGTGAAGTTACCATTTTATGCTCCTGGAAGTGAATATCGGAATCAGCAGGAGCCTCGGATGCACGTGATTGGCCTAAATGAACCTGATCTTATTTTATTACCTTGGGCCTTAAAAGATAATGGCAATGAGCATTAGCACAGAGTTGCACAGCACCACAAAGAAATGTGTAAAGTGAACTGAGAAATAAGCCAAAAGTTACTAGAGATACTTTCTCTAAACACTCTGTTTGCTCATTTTTGTGTAAAAGATTTTCCCTTTTGCAGGAGGTATTAAATTTCTAAATTTACAAATTTCTGCAGAGATCTATTGAGAAAAATGGACACAACTACTTTTTTTAAGAAATTTAAATTTTTACTGGTACATTATAAATACACATCATCATCGCATTCAACATTGAGAGTTTGTACCAGAATATGACATGACTTGATTCTCATTTTTCCTCTTGCCCCCACCCTGCAACCCCCACCACCAATACACATAATCTTTATTTCTTTTTCTTTATTACTGTCACATTATTTTCCCCTCATTATTTACCCCTACACCCGCCTTCCTTTTAAAAGTTTTTCTATTTTACAATAACAACTATACATACTATAACTCATTTACAACTTCTAAGCAAATTATTCCAACCCTGCATTTAAAAAAATAATTTAACATTACATAGATGGAAAAAAAAATTTTTCAAAGATGTATAATTTTGGAAGATATCAATTGTCTTAAATTAGTATGAAAGTGCATATTTTCTTTTAGTGCGTATTTCCTTTAAGAAGTAGAGCCTCTGACATATTAAACTAGTAAATTACAATTTATACAATCATAACACAGAACTATTTTAAAACTTTTTGCATGTAATCTGATTTACATATATCTCTCTAATAAGCAAGCCCATTACCTAGGATTCCCCAAACAAACATAATGTCAATGATGCACATCTGGGAAAGATTCTCACATGAAGATTTAAACACCTAAAATAACTTCCACATGAAGAGAATATTTAACATTTCCTGGGAAACCTGTACCAAATTATTTTAGATAAGAAGCATTTGACAGCACCTTCAAGTTGTTTTGGCTTTCCTTTTTAAGTAGAAGAAGCAAAAAAGCATGTGTGCACATACACAGTCAAAAAACCCAGTGTTAAGGAAGGACACGATATACTGTGCCATTTTGGCATAAAAATTACTTTGAGTTAAATCCATTCAAAACAAAAGAGAAAAATTACAATATCAGTAAGTGTACCACTCTCCTCGGTTTTCTTCCTGTGAACAGGAAGATAAAATCTCAGTTGGGAAGATGTCCTCCCAAAATTAGAAGGAAGGTAACATTTTTATCCAGGATAAGAAGTTGAAACCAAGAGACTTCTATCCAAACTGATCCTGAAAAAATAACTTAGTATAACTTTTACCTTCCTTAGCCTCAGTATAATTTAAATACATTTTGCACAATTGTCTCTTTCAATAAAAATAAAAGCAGTTTAATTTTTTGAGCCTTCATTTCTGTATGACAGTTCTTATATCATCTAAAATTTATCTTTTATATGCTTGTATGCTTTTCTCATGGCAACATGCCTCATGTTAGTCTTTCAGATTTAGTCCAAAAGCCCAAAGAGGTAAATATAAGATTTTGTTTTCCCAAAAATATCCACATGAGATGAAATTCATATTAATAAGATTAAATGTCGGGCCGGGGAGTTAGCTCAGTGGTTCCGGCGCCTGTCTTGCAAGCGCAAGGGCCCGGGTTTGATTCCCCGGTAACCACATAACAATACTGGGTGTGGAGACCCACACCCAGCAGCAACCAGTACCACATACCACAGTGCCGGGCGTGGTGGCTCATGCCTGTCATCCCAGCACTCGGGAGGCAGAGGCAGGAGGACTGTGATGTGAGTTTGAGGCTGAGCTCAGGGCCAGCCTGAACCACAAAGTGGGACCCTGTCTCAAAAAACCTAAAAAAAAAAAAAAAAAAGGATTAAATGTCATGCTAAAGCAGTTGAGTCAAATAAAATGTGTCACAATATAATAGTATATGATATTAGTAGGCCTTATAGTAATAGCTCATTTTATTTTCCTAATATTAGCCATTATTTTTGAATTACATAATCTTATATAATTTAAATATTAATCTTGCATATGCAACATATATCTATATATATTAAGTTCAAAGTTTTCAAAGTGAGAAAAATAATAAAATTAGAGTAATTCAGGATGGAATGTACGTTGAATGAGATATTGATTTATTTCAACATAATCTCTATTTTTTAAAAAATAGATTCAAATAGAAAGACTCCAGTTTAAAAGAGTTAAATAATTACTATATTTTTACTGTTAGTAGAATCTACTCAGTTATAGCTACAGGAAGAAAAAATTCAAGGAATAAAGGTAGTTTAAAATAACAACATAGGGAGCCAAGATAAATAAATAAGCCATAAATTTACAGATGAGGAATGAAGCCAGGTAGAGCTGATAAATTTATACAAGATTACATAGCAAGTTTTACACTCTAAACTGGAATTCTGTTTCCAAGACCAATGTGTTTTCATTATACTGTTTTACCTTCTGCTTCATTTGTGCTGCTATCATAACTTAGTTTGTTGAAAAGAAAGTTTTGTTATTATCTGTTTGCTTCTTCTTTGTAAGAAACTTTTGAGTCCATGCCTTGTACTCTGAGTAATTGCTTTGAAGATAATGGTAGATAAAGTATTAACTATTGTTGTTTTCATATAATTTTGTTCTGGAATATTGTTTCATTTTTTCATAAAATAAAAAGTTTACAGTGCAAAGTCCTAATGTCACAGGGTCTTGAAGTAATAGCTAGAGTTTATCATGTCTTGGATTTTCTGGGCTCCATCTATTGAGGCTTTATTAAGGAAATCTAACATACAGGATAAAATCTTAAGATTGCACAGTATAGTTCAAAACTAACCATAAATATTTTTTTTTGAGTTATAAAACTTGACCACCATGTTTTTGGAAATAAAACCACAAATAAATATTTCAGTGAAGTAGATCATTTGTTAGTGAGTCTTTATGAAATATTTCATTGGTAAGTGAAAAAGACATCAGTAAGAGAAGAGCAAGATGACACTGGGAGTGCAGGGGACACTGGACACCAGAGCCAGGCTTCTGCAATATTGATTTAGTGACACTTTGCCTGTCACTGATTAAACACATTTACAAGGTATCAACTAGCATCCTCTCTTGTCTTCCCTGCATCCCTTTAAAACACACACACACACACACACACACACACACACACACACACACACAAGTACATAACATATATCTCTGGCTTATCAGGTTTCAAGAGGGTTCTTATGTGTTTGAAATGAAAAGCTCTATCAAGTCTTGGAAACAACCAAAATTTCCATCAACCGGAGACTGGATAAAGACGATGTGATTCTTTTATAGTATGGAATATTACTCTGCAACTAAAAATGATAAGATTGAGTCATTCACATGCAAGTAGATGTATTGTACAGGTCACAGATATGTAAATATCATATCTTTTCTCTGATATGAGAATATGAAGTTGTAAATGAGTTGTAGTATGTATAGTTGATATTGTGAAGCAGAAAATATTTAAAAGAAAAGAGTGTAAAGGTAAATAACGAAGGGGAAACGAATGTGGTGATAATAAAGAAAAAAGAAAATAAAGATTGTGTATATAGCAGGCAGGGGGGATGCAGGGTGGGGGGAAAAGGGAAAAAATGAGAAGCAAGCCATGTCATATTCTGGTACAAACTTTTAATGTTGAATGTGATTATCATGTGTATTCATAAAAGTAATTACCAATAAAGGTAATTTAAAAAAGCAAAAAACTCTGTCAAGTATGCTGAAGATGTGTGAGAAGGACACAGAGGGCTTGACCCAAACACACTTCAGTTAATGCATTGATGAATCACATTAAAAATAACTGTAATGTAGCTAAACTTGTATAGATGTGTGTGTTTATTCACAGATATCTAATCATTAATAATATATAGTAATATGAGTATGTCCTTTAATGTAGTGTTGGACATATAGCAAAATAAAGCTGCAGGACATTCAGGAAAGTTTAAATTTCAAGTAAAAATATGCATCATTTTCTAGAATAAGTATGGTTCAAATACTTCCAAAAGAATACTTGCTTCAAGTAAAAGTATCACTTAGGACTAGGGATTTAGTTCAATGGTACCCGGCCTGCCTTTTCAGTGCAAAATCCTAAGTGCAAGCCGAGTACTGAAAAAAAAAAAAAAAAAACTCAATAGTTACCAGAAATTCAAATTTAACTGTTTATTGTCTATTTTATTTGGTAACACTTGTCATTTGGGTTAGGAGCTGAGTCCAGCTTTATCATTTTAGTGTTACACTTGAGAAAATTCTGACAAATCTCTGACCTCAGATCAATTTTTACTAAAATCATTTACATGAACTTTGTTTCAACTCATATGATGCAATTCAAAGATACAAAGAAGTTTTTTTTTTCATTTTGATGTCCTTAATAGTTATGAAAGTAGAAGCTGAGATTCTAAAGTTTTCAAAAATATTAGAATCATAGCTTTTTTTTTTTTTACATACTTTTTAGTATGGATTACACCTAAAACATAAGCACAGAAAGCAAAAAAACAGGCGAATTAAATCTTTTGCCCAGCAAAGGAAACAATCAACATGATGAAGTAATAATTTGCACAGTGGGAAACATTACTTACAAACTATTTATTTATATGACAATAGATGAATGTCCAAAACATATAAAGAAAAAATTCAACATCAAAGCACTAATATTTAGATTCTTAAAATAAGTAAATAATCTAAGTAAATTTTTCTCAACAAAAGATACAGAAATAGCCAAAGGTTTACAAAAAAATGCTCAATATCACTAATTATCATGGAAATTCATATCAAACCACAGTGAGAAAGATGCATCAGCTCATCCCAATAAGAATATTAATTAAAATACAATCAATCAATCCATAACAATTTTTAGTAAGGATATGGTCAAAGTGGAACTCTCTTAAACTGTTGATAGGGATATAAATTACTACAGTCTTTTTGCAAACAGGATGGAACTTTCTCAAAATGTAAAGAAAGAATTGCATTAAGATCCAGCAAGGAGACCTCTCATCTTATATTTATCGCATAACTTTTAACAATAGTGAAAATTCCCAACCAATCTAGGTATTCATGGAAATTTGAAAAAGGAATGGAATTTAATAAAGTCTTGTTATTTGGGGCAACATGAAAACAACCGGAGCATTTTCTAGCAAGGAAAATAAATAATGCAAATAATGGAAGTACTGAACGAAATCACTTACATATGGAAGTTAAAACAAAATTTATCTCTTCCCTGTTATTAGTGGCTATGAGTGGCTGAGAAGAGTTGGCAGAACGGAGGGGATCAGAAGAAGATGGTTTATTGTTACAGATCTGAACTTCTAATATTCAGAAAGAGAATAGATTAAACTTTTGTTTGAGGTCATAGAGGTACTGATTAACCATATATGATCCTCCCATTCTTCACATGCCAAGGTGAAATATAATGCTGTAGCCCATAAATATGTGTCATTGCTATCTGTTAAAATTAATAAGACTTTTGGTTGTCTCACAAATATGGTTGAGGAATCAAGGTCCATGCCCTGCAATGGCTTCCTGTTGGCAGGGTATCAATGGGTGGGCATTACCTGACAAATAATACTTGTGTATATACTAGGCTTCTTTCTCTTATAAAGTCAGCAGGGATCAGTCGTGAAGGTTTTTTCTAATAATTCTAATTCTCATCATCATCCAAGACTCCAAAACACAATAATGTGATTACAAGTCTCACAGTGAAGATGACATTTAAATGCCTGAATCCTTGGGGATATATTCAAACCTGCCTACATTGTAATGTGAGGCTTTCATGGTGTCCTGTACAAGTGGACATGAATTTCCTTTAATTTTTGAACTAAAAACTTTTAGATTTTCATCCTTGCACGCCACCTTTTTACGTGCTCACCATCCCAGCACTGTCTGAGGCTGCAGCAGAAGGACTGTAAGTTTAAACCTAGCTTTGATAGTTTAGTGATTTACCAAGACTCTATCACAGAATTCATCCAAGTATTAGACACTGCATCCACAAAAGTACATATGCTAGATCCTGAGCCAAGCTCTGCACCGTGGGACTGTGTTTTCTCTCACATTTCTAGCCAACACTAACATACCAAGCAGAGCCCAAGTTACATCCTCAGAAAATATTGGTATTTGAGCTCCAAGTTTTCAAATCTACATGCACAATTTGCAGACTTCCTTTTGTGTCTTATAAGCACTGCCATTTAAATATAATCCTAATAAATTTATTCCTTCTCTATGTACTGAGTGTTTTCTGGATGTACTGTAGATACATTAGTCAGAAAACAAAATAAAAATAAAACAAAACAGGGCCAGGTTTTTGGCTCAGTGATTCCAGTGTCTGTCTTGCAAACTCAATGATTCGGTTTTAATCCCTGGTAACCACATACCATACTGGGTGTGGAGACTCACGCCCAGCAGCAACCAGTACCACATACCACTGTGCCTGGCGTGGTGGTTCACGCCTGTAATCCCAGCACTCAGGAGGCAGAGGCCGGAGGATTGCTGTGATGTGAGTTTGAGGCTGAGCTCAGGGCCAGCCTGAACCACAAAGTGAGACCCTGTCTCAAAAAACTTAAAAAAATAAATAAATAAAAATAAAACAAAAAAAATGAAAAATTCCTCCTTCTATGCATCTAGGGTACTATCAAAGGCCAGAAATTAAAACATTAATAATATGCTAATTAATACTTTACTTATCAGCCAGGTGATCTAATTACAGGCACATGCTCACCATCCCAGCACTGCCAGAGGCTGCAGCAGAAAGAATGGAAGTTTAAACCAGCTTTGATAATTGAATGATTTACAAAGAATCTATTACAGAATTTAAAAATTCAGGATGTAGCTTGGTAACACGGCTTTGGGTTACATTCTTAGTACCACAAAAATAAAAATAACAATAATGATAATTTCTTATTATTATCATCAGATTAAATAACGAAAAGATTTAGAAATTTGGTAAGAATTGTAATATTAGATGGAGTAGTCAAGGGAGATGGTATTGTCTAAAATGTGTGGCAAAAGAAGGAAATTATCAACCTATCATCAAAAAGAACCAATACAGGGCTGGGGAGTTAGCTCAGTGGTTCCTACGCCTGTCTTGCAAGTGCAAGGACCTGGGTTCGATCCCCAGTATCCACATACCATACTGGGCGTGGAGACTCACGCCCAGCAGCAACCAGTACCACATACCACAGTGCTGGGCGTGGTGGCTCACGCCTGTAATCCCAGCACTCGAGAGGCAGAGGCAGGAGGATTGCTGTGATGTGAGTTTGAGGCTGAGCTAAGGGCCAGGCTGAACCACAAAGTGAGACCCTGTCTAAAAAAACCTTAAAAAAAAAAAAAAAGAACCAATACAAATGTCCTGATATAAACACGTGATTGCACTTGAGCAAGAGAATGAGAAGAAGAAATGAAAGACAGAAAGAGCAGAAACTACTGAAATCAGAGGCACAATGGTCGATATGCTTAGGCAACTTTATACATCATTATATGTCACCTGGATTTTACAGTGATTAAGATGGAAAATTATTGGAAAGTTTTGAGCCTAGGAGTGATAATAAATGATATATTTAAGAATATAAATGTATAATTTCTTTTTAAGGTTGAAAGGTCATAGCAGGTAGAACAACTTGAATAGAAATAAATGAAGCAAGTGATTAAGTATTTTGAATAGACTTTGAATAGTAGAAATTCTAATTAGCCTTGGATACTATCTGTGAAAGTGAATATTACTGTTATAAGGTGTGAGAAAAAGAATAGTGTCAAAGATATTTCCAAGATCATTTCTGTAGCTATGGGACAAAAGAACAGTTGGAAGGATTTATTTGGTTCTTTCAGACTAAAGGGATGCTAAGAAACTGAAGTCAAATATTGAAAATATCCACTGAAACCTCATAACTATTAAGTGTTTCTCTTCTCATTAAATTATATGATAAAATGTTCAATCTGGAACATTTGAATTGATGATTAAATTGCACTTAAGAAAAATAACATCACCCACATAGTAATTCAATATATAACTATAGTATCATGCAATATATTTATAAAATCAGAATACATAAAAGTTTAATGGCTACATTTTGAAATTTTTATACTTTTTTCTTAGTTACACTGTTGAAGGCATTCTCTGAGTTGTTTGCAGAATATCATTAGGCCATTATGATTTAATGTTTCTATCAGAAGAAAGTTTTTAAAAGGGCTGAAATTTAAATAATATATACCTTTAAAACAAATGCTTTCATTGTTAAAATATAATATAGTGCAGTATGAGTTTCCAGGGTGGAAATGAAATATTAAAAAGATGCCAGAGTAAGTGGAAAATAAAGTTTCTAATAAAAATATCTTGCTGGAGATCAACTTACAATGAAATTTAGAGGAAATAATATATAAATCTCAAAAGCTACTGGCGAATTTATGTTGATTGATAAGTAAAAATACTGGGCAGAAAACATTCAGTCACAAATGCTCCTTCAGTGACATACAAACTTATCTTCACAGTCTGGGAGTAAACAAGAGCTAAATAGAATAAAGAATATTAGGAAATAAATAATTTAGCAGTAAAGGAATTTCATTTTCACTTTACAAATGGATTGTTTGGTGTGAAATTTCTAAGTAACCTATAATTTTAGTGCATAATGAATGTTTTATTTGTTGATTTCAACTCATTTGTAATAATTGTATTTATTCATGGGGTACAGAATTCTATTTCAAAATACATATGCAAAGCAAATGGATCAAATCAAGGTAACTGTTACAGCCATCTTCTCAAATGTGTATCCTTCATGTACTATGTATCCTTAAAGTCCTCACTTTTAGCTATTTTTAAATGTTACTAATATTTGGAGGCACTATAGATTTTACCGTTTTTTAAAAGTCGCACTAATTTATCAGAATATAAATTTTTAAAAATGGAAAGATGACTTCAAATTTGATGAATTTCATGAAAAGGAAGTAATTTCCAGGGATGACTATATTCTTTGATTTGAAGCTAAATTTAGAATAAGAAAATATACGGAACAAGTCAATCTGCTAAGGTATAAACGGAAGATTATTTTCTCGCAAAACACTTTAGAGTACTGTTGCTCTTCTACGATATATTTCATATTTTCTAGGCCAGAGGAGTTAAAGAACTTTAAGTGTGTATCTGGTATTTGAAAAACGCACTCCACATAAATATTTTTAAATCAATAAAAAGTACCTTAAGACCATAAAAAACACTGTAAATTTATCACACCATACTCAGCATCTTATAATACACCTGAAAATTCAACATATGCCCTGATGGGTGTTAAAATACTTTATAAACCACTTTTGAATTTTACTTGGAAATAAATTGCTCTTAGGGGAGCTCAAAGCAGGACCTTGAATGTGAGCCAGCAGACTCTGTAATGTGATGTCAGTATCCACTGCAAGTATTCACTGGCAAGGATGCTTCAAAGTCATTTTTTTAACGAAATGGAAGGAACTATGAACTTCAGAACTATTTTCCCTTTTGTTGGCTTATCTCATTATTTCATTATATGTAGGATTAATTTGATCTTGTGGATGTCTGCATCCACTTAAGCACACAAATAATTTATCAATTTATCTCTCTGTCATCAATGGGACCATTTCTCCAAAAGGGTAAGTGCAGATTATTTTATATTTCTGTTCCTCTCGGAAGGATATTTTTGAGATCAGCTTTGTCAGGATCAGGCCTAATTCTCCCGTGGACTATTTTGTAGACTAAAGTACAGGAATTTTTCTCAGGAGAACATTAGTTTTACGTTCTCACAGTGATGTGGGAAACTTAATTCACTTTTCTTAACAAGAATTTAAAAAAGATTCATCCATTCTTTTAAATTGAGCTTTTTCTGATAGGGTTTGTTTGTGGGATTATTTAAAATGTTTTTGAAAACCTGAAAGATGATTCTAGGATGAGTTATTCTATGCTGTTATTTCTTTTCTCTTTAGGGGGATGGTATCAGCGATCAAACTTGGGCCCTTGTGCATGCAAAGTAGGCATGAGACCACCTGAGCTAAATTCTTGGCAGTGCTGTTATTTCTGACACAAGTTTACTAGGATTTCCAAACCCATGCCTCATCAATTCTGTGACCTATTGCTTCTTTTTTTTTAGCACTCAAGACCCAGGCATATAGAGTATATTATTCAGGTATAAGCATTTGGAAATAAGAGTTGGCTTCAAATATGAAAAAAAAAAATCATATAGTTGAAAGAAACATAACAAGAGACTCAAAGATACAACTTAATTTTAAGAATTTTAAAACTTATTGTACAAAGAAACTTTGAAATGTTTATATTTCTTTACCAAATCAATAGTCTAACTTGATGTTTAAACAGATGAAAGATAATTATCTGCAAGGCATACTATAGGTAAAGTCTGGCATGGCAGGAAATGTTATTTGAATTATTTTTTGTTAGCATTTTGCCTGCAAGATTTTGTGATACTTTTAATATTGTACTGTAGAAAGTAAATAGCAAAAATTTTATACCTGAAAAAAAGTGTCTTAGAATGCAAATAAATAAATAAATAAAAATATAGCACTATAAATGTAAATGAACAGTAAGAATAAAATGTAATTTTAATTATTTTCTTTGCTACTTGGTATCCTAAATCCAGTGAAGGTAAAAATAGTATATTATACTTTAATTTTCAATGCTGTTTATTTGATTTGTTCTTTGGCTAATTTCAATAGTAATCATATATTTATGTGTAAATTAAAACTATTTGCTAATACATTTTATAGAAAAATAAACATTCTACAGTAAAGTAATAAATATGCTCAAGAAAAATGATGACAATATTTTTTATAAAGCCACCATATAGATCTTGAATTTCTCTTAAAATTGCAAAGGAATTTCATACAGCCTCTGTACTTGACTAAAGTACTATATAAGAAGTCATTAAAAATTAAAAATAATTAAAATTACAGGTAAAATGGTTTTTTAATCAAATCTCAAAAAGAAAAATATACAAATAGGTGAATTAATTTTAGTCATTTTGAAAATCAGTGATTTAAAGAGAAGCAATACTTTAAGAGAAAATAAAATCAGAGAATCAGAAAGGTAAGATGTGATTTTAATTATGATGTTTACATTAATGATTAGGAATTATCTATATTTATAATAAGTTGCTATAATATTAGATACAACTACCCATTTTTAAGACCCATATAGTGACATAACAAAGCTAAAAAGGAAGGAAAGCTGGGCACACGTAATTGGCAGGTCAATTTCTGGGCCAGAGCAAGTCCGTGAAGGTGGAGGCTGAGTTTCCAAGGAGGAATGGCCAAGCAGGCGAGCTGCGCAGACTCTGTGTAGAGTCATGGCTGGCTGGATCCTACCAAGAAGAAACACTGAGCGCACCACTTATAAAACTCTTCTGGTTTTAACACTCTTCTGTGAATGGAAATAATAAATAGAAGGCTAGAATCTCTGTTTATTATGCATTCCCAATGACAAGAAGGTAGAACTTTTGAGAAGCCTTAGAGTTAAAAATGACAAACATGATGATAAAATGTCTGTAGACATAAATAAATAAATAAGCAAAACATGAAAAATATTACATCTGCAATTTTGCAATACACAGGAGTGTTTAAAAGAGAAGAAAATTATTAGAAATATACAGTTTGCAGAGAAATATTTCTTGTTTCTATTTTTTAAAAATTCTGAAATGTGAAATATTTTGACATGTCCATGGAAATTTCAAATGATTATGATAATTGGTTCCAATGGCCATGAGGCTTTCAGAAGCAAGACAAAAGTTAAATTATAAAACATAATTAAAAATTAAAACATAATTCGCAGTTTGAAGATGTCTTAGAACTAAAAAAGACAGAAACTTTGCAGGCCAGCTGCAGTGCATATCACAAAATATGGAACTCAAGCACTTCTAGTAAGACTTTATTGGGGCTAGACCCATTTTTTGAGAGACCTAAAGTATGAAATAGTTCATTCTTCCAATACCTTCTCAGTTTACAAATTCTGACCAGTCCCTGCTTGAATTGTCCCATGACAAGCTCCCCCGGCCGCGGTACACTAAGTATGCTCCCCAGCACTTCCTCTTTGTGGGAGCCCATGTTCCAGGCATGTGTGTTTTCCCACATGTTCTAAATCAGTAAACCCCACACTCTCAGTTCAGCAAGTCTTTGACAAATAGAATTTGTACAAGGACATAGTCAAGTTTTTTAACCTGAGGCTTGAGGAAGTATGTCACCTCTTGATGCTCACAGGATTATCAGAGGATAGCTTCCAAGGAGGAAATAACCATGAGGTAGCACATGAAGAATGAAGAATGAACCATCACAACAGAGCTTGAGGAGATTATTCCATGAAAGAGAAATAAATTAGCAGTGTCCCAGCCTCACTGAAAAGTAACAGATATGAAGAAACTAAATGTTACTTAAGAGCATTTTGGTTAAGGGTCGATGTGAGAATCAGTCTGCAAGGGCAAACTAAGTAAAACTTGAAGCAGAAGCTGAAGACAATGTTCACTGGACAGAAGGAGAACAGCTATGTGGGGGTGAATATCAAGGGATAGTAAAGATTTGAGAATTTGCATGGAAAGATTTGAGAATTTGCATGGAAATTTGCTCAGGATGTAGAAGATTTAAAATGTTATAGAAGAAGCTAAGATTTAATAAAACGTAAGAGTTTATGTGATTCAGGATAGAAAAGCAGAGTTAACTCTTTTTGTGAGAGGAGGTGTAATGTTTTATATATAAGAAAATGTAAGGAGAAAACTTGTATAATTCAGATGTTTATAGGTGCTAAGATGGGACAGATTTCATGAACTTTCTATCCTTTTTCAGTACATTATTGAAAAGGAGGATTAAAGGATACGCGTAGAAGTGGAAAAAAGATGGTAAGTTTATACAGTAGGTGTCTAAAATGCCTATTGACTTTCAGGGGGAAAGTTAATAATACATCCAGGCAATGGAAGGAAATTATTTGATATGAGAGATTATGGTGTTAAAAGAAATCAATGCAGTCCATTTATTTTTCTCCAGGGTCATTCAATGATATGTTTGTGTTGACAGATGAAAGTGATAGGACAATTGTACAGGGGACTATTGCAGTACATTGTGAGGTCTAGGAAGAGAGAACATACTGTGGTAGATAAAATATACAAGAGAAAAGGAAAGCCTACATTTGAGGCAGAATTACTAATACTTGACTGTTGAATTGCTTTAGAGTGAAATAAAGAGTAAAGTTAGCAAAGTCATTATATTTTCAATAATGAGCCTGTTTGCGTGGTCATGTTATTATACTGATGCTGGGTGGTATAAATGATAGTCTCACCATGTCATGACCTAAGTATTAGGAATGCTGAGTTTGACTATAACGTGTTTAACAGAGATCTAAATGTTTATGTTGAATATTTGTTTAACAAAAGTCTTCTAAAGACATAGTACAACATAAAATATATTTTCTATTTTGTGTATAACCTATCTGCAGCCTTGGATTTTAGGGGAAACCTGCATCATAAATAAAATGTGAGCAATATCCAAAGAAAATAATGTAATTCAACTTGTAAAAGAATATTCTGTTTTTCAGAGAATTTGTAGAATCTAAGGAACAGAACATGTAAAATAAAATCTGAGGACAAAATCTAAGAATGTGGTGTAGATAATAACTTCTATATAAAATTAAAACAGATGCTTGAAAACAGACAATTTGAAAAGGGATAGATTTTATATTGATAGGAGCCATTATATGTGCTCAACATTAAGAAACACTTTATGCTATAAATGGACAACTACTTTCATAATATGAAGATGTTTTGGTTTGAATAGAGTACATTATGATGATGACTATTAATTTTTCTGCACGTTTAGAGACAGAGAGATATCAGATTTGAAAGAAGGCAACTTGGCAGTGACAAAGGTTAAAATACTTGGTTATAGTGAAAAGTCAATTAAGACATTTTCAAAATTTTAATAGTTCTAGAGCCTGATGGTAATGAATCATCAAAAGGAATAATAATAGAGACGAAGAGACAATCTGTGGAGACATAAATAGACTGTTCTATGTCAAAAAGCAATGAAGACAGGAGTATCCAATTACCAAAGTTAGAAAGAACTACAAATAGTATTTTTATGTAAAGATAAGAAGAAAAATACTAACATATATAGGTATACAGACATATAGAACAAGTTTTTCTTTGTGGTTAAGAAAGAACAAACAGAAGAAATTTCTGAACTTTAGCAGCTTTAACATCTTAAGATGCATTTATGTGTTTTTGCTCAGATCACAGCCTGAATGATTTGAATAAGAAGTCATTGATATAATAAGCAGTAAAACTGGGGCTCCAGTACCCCAACATCTCACTCAAAATCCAACAGTCCAATGTCTGCACTCAGCTAAATTTTAAAGAATATAACAATGACCTTGGGGAGAATCAAAGAAGGAAAAAAATGCACAATCTTATTATAATCGATTGTCAATAACTGAAATTCCACTGGACAACCTGGAGGAGGAAATGGGAAGATGAAGCACCTCACCATCTTTATTGTGTTGCAGAAAACTTAAACATGTGGTATCTTTACCTTGCAATCCAAGTCCATGAGGCCTGGAATCTTGCCCAATTATTGTTAAGGTGATTATTGTATTGGGAGGGAATATGGAGGAAGACAAACTATCAATAACAAAGAGCCATGTATCAGAAAAGTGATGCAAAATGTTAAAGAAGGTAAAAATAAAATAAAAATGCTAATAAAACTTCCATTTACAGTACAGGTCAGGTTATAGAGGAGTCTCCATCCAATGTAATTTCTTACAATAGTCTCTGTTTAGAAGAGTTAAGGGCCAGGGATATGGTTCATTGACCCAAACTTGCCTGAAATACACATGATTCTGACTTTGATCTCAGTTCTGCAAAACAAAAACAAAGAAAGCAAAACAAAAACAGTTAAATCTATATCAGGACCATAAATTTAAAGGTATGGATTTTTACAAATAATAGATTATGCATAATAACTTCAAAATATAATTTTACTTAGAAAATACAATATGAGATAAACAATATTGTTGTTCTTTCATTTTTTAATCATAAGAACCATGACATTTTCAAAACTTAATGTAATATCTTTGTAAAGTTTAAAATAATATTAACAATACATATAAAATTTAAATTTAATAATTATCCTGTTGTATAAGAAAGTAAGAAAGTTCTCTAGCTATTTATTTTATACTAGATTTTCTAGGTATAGTATTCCTAGATTTGAAGACTTGGACTTCAAATATATTTCCACTGATACTGAAGAATAATAGAATTCATGTACAAAGGAAAAAAATATTTTTGTGTGTCCTTAGAGGACTCTATCCCTAAAGAATAGACTTAGATTTTGTTCATTTTTCCTTAGGCATGCTGATTTCATGCATGGTATTCAACACATTAAATAATCTATGTGCTAGAGTCAGTAGGCACATTCTACCATCAATGTTCAAAGTGCTGCTGGGAGTTACGGAGTTCATGCAGGTGTCAAGAAAGTGAGGTTTCAAAAGTGGTCACATTGTACATGTTTTCTGGGTGGGTGCTTGTCATTGGCCTTTATGAATACAAACCACATAATGAGACCAGAGACGCCCACATACTATACATATTGTGCATGTTTAACTTGAACAGCACTGTTAACTACTGCTGCTAAAATTAGACCTCCAAATGCTGCGGGCTAGTCACACTTAGAAATGCTACGGTATGTGAAATATTTCAGGCAAATAAATGCAAACATATTCACAATTCTTTTCATTACTATTCAGTATTCTCATATTAAGTGTACATAAAATGACATTTCAAACATTATTTGCATTCAAAAACTAAATCTAAAGCCTTAATAAAATTCTCATTCATGTTTTGTACGTATCCTATAGATTCTTTTCATATTGAACCAAGTAAGATGTTAACTTCTATTAAACAGGGTATATTAGGGCTGGGGAGTTAGCTCAGTGGTTTCAGCACCTGTCTTGCAAGCGGAAGGACCCAGGTTCGATCCCCAGTAGCCACATACAATACTGGGCATGGAGATGCATGCCCAGCAGCAACCAGTGCCACATACCACAGTGCCAGGCGTGGTGGCTCACGCCTGTCATCCCAGCACTCGGGAGGCAGAGGCAGGAGGATTGCTGTGATGTGAGTCTGAGGCTGAGCTCAGGGCCAACCTGAACTACAAAGCGAGACCCTATCTCAAAAAAAAAAAAAAAAAAAAACAGGGTATATTACATTGTCACTTTGTGGAAGAGGAGAACAGAAGATAAGATTTCCTTTTGAAATTTTTGTTCTCATTATGTTTTGAATCATTTAAAAAAACATTTATCTTAATAAAATATATTTAAAGGCATAGAACAACTAAAATAACATATGTCATGTGCCGTATTTTATGTTTTACCAAACATAACAATAAGTGTATTTTACATTTATAAATAAGAGAAAATCACATCTAACCTTCAATAAAACAGTGGAAGTTATAACTCCATAAAATCAATTTCAAGACTTGTACTTTTTCTTACATGATGGATTATATTTAATTAAAAATGTTCTTATTATGATAATATAATTGATTTACTGTTTAACATTGTGGTATCATTCATTACTTGTGATGTTCTTTCATATAAACAACAAAAATACATAAAAAAAGAATAAATAGTTGTGTGCTGTTAAAGTATTAGTTGTTTTAAGCAAAATTCCACTTGTGAATTGAATACATAAATATAAATATACACAACATCTATAACTATATTTTTAAAGATTACTAATTGACTAAACAACAATAAGTTAATGCATTTTAACTTAAACAAATATGTGATAGTCAACCTCACAGATGGAGGTATTATTCATTAAAGAAGGATTAATCACATGGAAATCACTAGAGCTTGAACTGATGGTCCAGATTCGCTTTTGGAGACTAAGAGCTTTTTCAGGATATTGTTAAACACAGATTCCTGGGTGACACACATAAAGATTCTCATTTGGTCAGCTTAAAAGAAAGACAGGCCACTTTCATTTCCAGCACATTTCAGGCTGATGCTGATTGTGATGACCATGGTCCACATTTTGCTAGATCTTTCGCAGATATACTAAAGAAAGACAATATTTTTTCCACATCTATTGTCATAAATATGAACACTTCTTTCTTGTTCTGGGTGTGTAATATTCTGCTGGTGTGTGTCTCTGTGTGTATCATATTACTTTTTATACATAGATTTGTTGGTGGAAGCCTAGGTGGAATTCATAACTTGCCCACTATGCTGCAGTGAATATAGTAGTTAAAATATCTCTGACATACTGATTTCAAGTGTTTTCAGTAAATACTGAGATGTGAGACTGAAGAATTATACAGTAACTGAATTTTCAGTTTTTGAGGAACAACCATATGGTTTTCTACAATGGCTATAGTAATTTACGTTCTCACCAGTGTGTGTGTGTTGGGTGGGGGTAGGTTTCTGTTGTATTTTTACACAGCCTCACCAGCCTTAGTAGCTAATCTGATAGGCATGGCGATGTCTCATTGAGTCTCATTTGCATTCACAAAATGGTTACTGATGATTCTCAGTTCTCTTCACATCTGGTAGGTATGTGTGCATCTGCTGTGCAAACACAGCCCTGAATCAAAAGTGTGATACCCTCTGACTTGTGGGAGGACCTAGGAAAACAGAACTCATGGAAGCAGAAGGTAGAATTTTCATTACAGTGACTAGAAAGGAGCAAATGTAGCTGATGGTCATAGGTTCCACAGCCCCTTTTAAATAGGGGAAGAAACATTTTTAAAAGATTTATCACACATCCAGTTGAATATAGAGAATAAAATGGCTATACATTTCCAAAAGTGCAAAGTGAGAAAATTCTAAATGTACTCAACAAAAGTAAAGGATAAGTATTTAAGGTGATGAATGCGTTAGATATCTGAATTTGTTTTTGTATTTATAAGCTATAATATCATTTATAAGCTATAATTTGTGCAACTATATTGTACTTATTTTAAAAAACAAGGCAATTTTCTAAGAGTTTTTTGAAGCAGTGTTGACCCATACTCTTGTAAATTTATATGTATCACCAAAACAGTTGCAAACAGAAAGAAGGTTAATTTAAAATATCGAGAGAAAAGTAATTGTGTTGATAATCATGTTGATAATAATAAGAAAGGCATTTATGGAATTAAAAGAACTTCCACGAACATTTTCTTGAATATCTTTGCTTTTGTATCTCAATCTTAATAAATACTCCTAGAATGGATCTCTGAATCATCTCCAGGACTACTTCTTATCATATTCAGTAAGTGATATTATTATCAATTCAATAAGTGATAAGCTGTCAGAATGGATTGTAGGAAAGAGTCAGGAGAGAGAACTTCTGAACTGAATGACTGAAATGAATGTCAGCACTTAGAAATAAATGCCGGATCACCCAGGCCATATTATTTTTCTAGCACACATTGTTGTTTTTATACAATCACTATAAAAAATGATAACTTCTATTTTATCAAATAGAAGTTATCAAATGTATAGTATTAGTTTTCCTATTCCAGAAAAATTAAAACCTTAAGACAAATGGGGGGATTTGTTGGCTAGTACCTTTAGAAATGGTTGACCAAACAGAAGTTCAGGTCTTCTTGTCTTGAACAAAGACCTGGGAAGAAAAGCCAAAACCAGTGCCAAACGTTGCTTTGAAAATAAAGAGTGAGGGAGGAAGGAAAGAACTAGCTCTGCAGAGCAAACTCGGACAAAGAGAAATATAGAAAGCGAGAATGAGACTGCGCGCTGGTGGGCTGTCCTGAGGTGTCCCCACAGCTAGCTCCTACTGATTCTGATCTCTATTATGGTTTCCACATAAAGAGATCTCGCGAGAATCTTCCACACAAGGCCCTGAAAATGGGATCTTGAAATTGACTAGTCCTGACCAGCTCTCCTGGTCAGCTCTGCCAGCCCCATGCCCTGTAGCAGGAAGAATAAACACACATATGCCCACTAGTCATTCATAAATGCTTTCAAACAGGCTGAGTTTTCTATGTTGAGTTAAATGGACGTTTTAATTTATTGACACAAAACTATTTAATGACTAACAAAGAAGTCATGCTATATTTTCATGGAGTAATACCGTAGAACAAGTGCATAAATACTTTAAAAATTATCAAGTTCTCCTTATTTATCCACAGAGTGATTGTGAATATACAAATCATTTTATTATATATTATTTTAATCTCTCCTTTTGTATACAGACTACTATAAACATATATTATAACAATGTCCTTCTAAAATAAATAATGAATAAAAAATTTTTGAAGAATTCATCAGTAAATGATAGACTGCTCTAGTTAGTATATGATTTTTATAGTTGAATAAAAATGCACTTTTAAAATGTAAAGGTTATAAATTTAACATTAGATACACTAACAGAAAATGTGAAGGTCGAAGGTCATAGAAATATTACTTAACAAGAGTCAGTTTATCAGTATAATTTTATCTATCTCTGATATTTTTATGACATGTCACATGGGTGTAATTTATCACAAGATGCCACATACATACAAATAAAATACAACACAAGAAGTGAAGAAAATAAAAAGAAAACTAGTGCAAATATGCTCTAGAATTTGACTTTTTGTAAAGCTTTCCATGTGATTCTTTTTCTGCTCCATTTAGGCATTCAAATATGACATTGACATTTTATATTATGGATAGTAATATTTCATTTTTAGGACAGGTCAGGGTATGGTAAGATAGATTTATGACCATGCCAAGATCATTATATAGATAAAAGTACAGCAGAATCTCAAGAAATCCTTTGTCAGCTCTTCATATACCCTGAAATTTATGTCTCTGTAGGTGACTTTGATCTTAATTCCTATTCAAAGCATCTCACCTCAGAGGTACACTTGTCATATTTCTTGTAGAACACTTTAGCATGAAAAAATTTAGAGTATATTTTGGCAAAAATTCCTTTCAAGTGTTTCACCCAGGACAGACAAAACATTCATATGCTTCAGTGTCCATTTAAAAGCAGCAAACATACTGAAACCTCAAGGAAGATGTTAAGTGACTAGAATAATTCAAGCAGTGATGTGCTCTGCTAGGGAACAGTGGTTGAAGTGCGGTTCCCCTTGAAATATTTTACATTAATTGTTTTGTATTTATAAGGCAGTTTTAAAGAATACAAATATTTTTATTTGCAGTATTACACATAGTTGCATATGTTCTAAAGTTTTCATCATTACTAAAGAGCTAATTCATATTTCCTAAATATGTAGTGCATTTCCCAGAGAAGCAAGTGTAAAAGTGTGGATCTATTAGCGTGCAGTACAATGATAGAAAGTTACTTTATATTCATATGAATTCATTCAAACTGATATGTTGCATGTTGTTTACTTTGCATTATGGAAATTAATACAAATTTGTGAAGTAAATAAAGCACTAGGGAATTGTATGCATTGTACAGATCATACCAAAACTAACAGTGAATGCTTGTGTATGTATACATATGGAAGTATGAAAGTAAAAGTGCCCATACATGCATTCAGTTTACAAGGATATATGTCATATAACCTCCTGTTATTCCAGGAATTTGTCAGAGAATAAGTATTATGGGCTTTGTCAATAAAAACATAACTGAATCGTAGAGTGATAATTGCCTCAAAACTCTCATAAAATACATTGGGGTAAATCATATTCCACTATTCCAAGTGTTGACTTTTGCACTTTCTCTTCAATATCCTGATGTATTCAAAACATTTCAAGGCAGTGAGAATAAAAATTTAATGTATACTATTCAAATACATTTGTTGTTTATAAATAGTATAGGTAATATGAAATTTATTGTAAACATCTGTTTAAAGTTGGACACAGCAGAGTAAATGGAAAAGTGAGGGCTTCAGAGAAGCCCAAGAGATACTAAGAGCAAAGGAAAAGAGCTCAATGCCAGAGATTTTAAATTCATGAAAGAGCCCACGGAAGTCAAATGGCCACCTGGGAAGTCAGCTCCAACATAGGTAGGCATTTGAAGTATATTTTTAGTAATTCTACCCTTTATTTCAGGCAATCATTTCTGGGCTGAAATTTGCAATCTATGCTAATCTTCTTCACAAATTTCTAATAATTATATTTATTTTTAAAGTACGTTTGTACATGTATATGGAGTGTGCCATAAAGGGGTGAGTAAAGTATAAGAGAATTTCACAGGGCAAAGCCCAGTAAATAGGAATAAATGGAGCTCTTACATAGCTTGATATGGATGTGAAACTAATGGACAAAAGTAATGCCTTTAATTACAGAGAAAAGTAATCAAACAACGAATCTCACCACCACCTCAATATTCCAGTGACCCATTGAATGTTTCTGTCAGTTAAAGAGGCAGGATTCATTCTGCATGGGCTAAGTATGTGATGTGCTATTCCAACTGTCATGTGTGAACTTCAGCATTAATACTGGATAGTACGACACCAAAAATGTGAAGACCAAAGAAAAATAATCAGATAAAATAATAGACTAGGTTTAACAATCATGTGAAGTTTGTGGTGCATAAGTCACAAATTATTATTTTAAAGATTATTAGTGCATAGAAATGTTATGGTAATCTTACAAATGAATGTAACTATATTTCAATCTGTTCAATATGTCTTATATTGTAGCACTGTTAAATTTTTAATCCATTAATCTTATTGATGCATTTTATATATACAGAAAGATCACATTCATCATAGAGAATTGGTATCTGTACCTGAGGCATTATTTTTTTTAAAAAATTCAAACCTTTATCAGTACATTATGAATACACATCATCATCACATTCATCATTGAGAGTTTGTACCAGAATATGAGACGACTTGATTCTCATTTTCCCCTTCCCCACCCAGCTCAGAAACCCCCACCTCTACATACATAAGCTTTGATTCTTCTTTTTTCCCATTCCCCTGCCCTTGCTCAACCCTTCCCTTTTTTATTTACAAAAGATTTGTTTACAATTTTTCCTTCTCTTCTTTTTTCCTTCCCCTTTCTTCCCTTGTCCCTCTTACTTTAGTTGTTCTGATTTGAATGATTTCTTTCTACTTCACAATATCTTTTGTACATTTTGGTCCATATTTATACTTTCAGTTTGTCACATCAGTAAAACAAGTAATAATAAAAATTTACTATAATATTTAACAAATATATAACAAACAATATTTTACTATAGGATTTTAAATCTAGAAATTCAGAAAGCTTCTCATAGATGTGTAGTCAATATTTACATCTATATCTGCATCTATAATTGTGTTACATTTATTGAAAACAAATGCAGTGTCTACTTTTTATTATAGCTGAATGAGTTCTTATTTTTAAATGAAATCTGTCTGCATAATTTTATTATTTGTCACTTTTCTTCCATGGGAACC
Organism: Petromus typicus; assembly: GCA_004026965.1. Classification (NCBI taxonomy): domain Eukaryota; kingdom Metazoa; phylum Chordata; class Mammalia; order Rodentia; family Petromuridae; genus Petromus; species Petromus typicus. Next base: position 44,387 of record PVIR01004620.1, read on the forward strand.
TCATTTCCTCTTGGAAGAGCCCAGTTACTATACAGAGACTAGGTTTTATGACACCAGATTCTGAACAAAAGCAGAATATTCTCTCTTCTTCTTCTCAGGTGGAAATTGTACAGTATTAGGGTATTGGTTAGAAGGATTTGAGTTCCCTAGGCCCTTTTATTGATGCAACTTATTTTCTATTTCCTATGAAAGTTTTATAATTTTATTACAAAAAGGACTGAAAAACTTTTGTTAGGTGGATTCATGTGTGTATGTATATATGTTTTCTATCATTTTGTAGCTTAATAAATGTAATTAAATTGCATAAATCTTATTAAGTATACAAATGCACTTGGATTATAATTTTAAATTCTAAAATCTTAGACTTTTTACAAAAATAATCATAATCTATTAATTTTCAAAAATTACAAGTGCTACTTTTCCTTACAGTTTAACTCTTTGAAGTATTTATTTTTAATATTTACTTTGGAATATATTTTCAATTACAGTTGTTAACTCTGTAGTTAGCAAAATCCAATTGCTTTGACACCTTAGTTTAAATGACATGAAGTGAATACTTCATGTCTATAATTGTCATTTTTCCAATCCTGGTAGAAAACATAAAATACTATCAATTAAGGTCAGAAAAAAACTAGAGAATTTCTTCATCAAAATGACACTTACATCGCCCCAGGACAGTTTCCGGTACAGTACTCTAATCCATCTGAAATCTCACAAGCCTCAGCTTTGCTGTTCACATTCCTATTCACATTTTGGTTGTCTGATCTCTAATCTCGATTTCCCATCTAGCTCTAGGGCTCACAGCATTCTAGAGCTTCTCCAGCTGCCATCTCCAAACCTTTACAAACTCCTTCCTCAGAAAATTCAAAAATTTGTTAAAAATGAGGTGAGATGTACTTCCACCTCCAATGCCCACCCTTTGTAGCAGTTTTCTGTATTACTTACTTTCCTATGGCTGTAACAAAATATCTGGCGCTGAGAAACTAAGAGCTATATTTGGCTTACTGTTTCGAGTGGGTTCAGTCCCAGGTTAGCTGGCATGAAGGCAAGAAGAACATGATGAAAATGGCTAGAAGACCGCTGTTGAGCCCACAGCAGCTGGAGGCAGTGAGGGAGTGAGGAATAAAAACACAATCTCCTGGAGCCAAAGACAGAATTTTTATTCTAGTCCTCATACATGCATGTAAGATTTTGGGGAAACATTTTCAATTTAAGCCACAATACATAGAGTAAAATAAAAGCAAACTGTCATGACATATTTTCCACTAGAAAGTGTATTTGATATTTCACATTTACTTGTGATTTTTACCCGTGATTCTTGGCACAAGTTCTCACAATGATACATTCTCAAGTTTTGTAATATTGAAGCTCACCCAGTGTTTCATTTTTATCATTATAAATTTTTATTGAAAATTATTTTTTCTGTATTTATGGAAAACAGCTCACTTTCCTTCAGGATGATTTAAAAGATCTAGTGGTGAAGGAAAAATTTATTCCTAAATATCCTAAATTAATTAAAATTTATTACTTTATCTTTTTGAAATAATTGAATTTATATTGGTGAGGCATGATTTCAATAATTTCTCCAGGTATCAGAAGCCCCGGCACTTTAATATTGGTGGATAGTATATCCTCATGACCCAGAGATTAGCATTGATTATGTTCAACAGTAAAAATTTGTCTAATGCAGAAGTGATAGACATTTTCTCCAAATGAAGAAAATGAAAATTAATGCATTACTTATAATAAATATACTCTATAGTATTATGGGCATATTCAAAGAAGTACATCTCTGCACATCTCTCTTTATATATATACTTCTATTTCTGTTCCTACATTTTAAATGGCCTATCGTCTTCAAAGGGTGAATCTATCTATCTCCTTATCTAACTATCCATCTCTAGTACTACGTGTATAAATGAGGCATATATGTTGAGTGGTATAGAAAAATTATAAAATAACATACATGTAAAATGCTATATTTGCTTCATACATATATCTATATAAGTGAACATTTAGAAAAATGAGAAGAATCCCATGTTTCTCCTAGAAGAACTGAGTAATGAAGTGCAATTGGGAAATCCTTCAAGGGAACTATAATTTTATATAAACCACACGTGTGTGTGTGTATGTGTATATATATATATATATATATATATATATATATATATATTTATAGCTATACATATACATATGTATGTATAGATATACTATATCTATATATATAATATATATAGATATTATATATATAGAGAGAGAGAAGATTCACATAAACAATCTTCATAGCTGCATAACTGGGTGCAGCTGATCACCTGTAAAATATTTATAAACTTTTAATATTTTATAGAGTTATAAAATAAGTAGAATATTGTAAAATGTTTTTCTCTAATTCATGTAGTTTTATGTAGAAGCTATTATTAGATAACCCCTTAATTATAATTTTATCTCATTGTTAGAAAAGGAAGATTAACAGTTTAAATTTCTCAAAGTAGTGACACTACTACATTGTTTTTAGTAAATCATGAGGAAATTATCAATATTGTTCAGTTTAAGCATAGCTCTTTTGATACTTCTTCATTTTTGTACAACATTCTCAATGTTTAAAAAGTTACAGAAATTAATTTAATCATAGTTTGTTTTCTGACTGAAAACAACTTCGTTTCTTCTGGATAAACTCGTGTGTCTTAATTCATACTCTTGAAATTAAGGTTGCATGATTTAGTGTTAGAAGTGACAGGAAAAAGTTCAGGTGCTTTTCTTCACACATACAGCTATTCTTCTCCATTTTAGTCCTGAACTTCTTTGCAAAAAACTAACTCAGCCTCCTTGAAGCCATCAAGACAGGCTCTGTCTATTTCTCTGTGTTACTTCAAACAACATTGAACAGTGTATCCAAAATAGGATGAGGGGCAGGCATGGACTTAAGAATCAGGATAAATGGCTGAGTTTTTGAAATTGAAAAAGTAATGAATTCTTTGCCTCACATCATTTCCATTTTAATCTGTCTGAATACAAATAAAACATTGAAATGAAACATGTGCATTTGGATATTTCATATTTGGTCAGTTGACTTCTGTGCTATTTATCATGTAAAAATTCCAGCTGAAATTTGAAGAGTGGTGATAATAGCGAGGCAGTCAGGAACTTGCTGATGAGGTACATCTTACATTCTTCTGCTCTATTTGAAAACTACAAAATGATTTTTATTCTCAGACAGGTCACTTGTCATTCTCTCTTATTTTATTAGGATGCAGAGCATTTCACCTGGCACTAGGCACAGCCATCGTATTCTGTTACTTTTGGGGTTTGATATTTAATGTGACAAGGTTCTAATGTACAATAAATTTTAATATATCATTATTCAAGTGGGGAAAAAAGCCTACTTGAAGAGCATTAATGAAGTTGCAGATATTTGTGATGCACTAGAGTTAAATGAGAAGCAAAGAGATGAGGAAGGAAATCATTTTATCACCGCAGGCTAGTAATGACGAGGTGAACACTATTCCAGCTCAGATACAATGTGACCACTGGGAGTGAAGCTTCACAGAATCACGCTTTTTCTTGACATATCAGACACCTGAGTCAGAATTTTTTTCTTTCCATTTTGGAAGGTAAAGCCCAACACCAACTTACCGCCAGCCTCCCTTTACAAATACTGCTCTCTGCTTCCAAGATCACATCTTATTGCTCATTCCCAACCAATGGAAGAGCTGAACACTATTTATATGTGAAGCAAAGGTAAAAGTGAACCTTCCTCTTCTTTAGAAGGCACAAATCTATGACAGAGGGATGGTTTACTAAACCTTACATCTTAATACTTGTATGTCAGGGAGTTATGCTACAGCATGATTTATGTAAGACACCTAGGTAAATTAAACTGTATCAGTCCTTAGTTACCACACAATATTTGTTATTTTTCAGAGGAATGTTGTACCTCTTCCCATTTTTCATCTCTGCTGAAGCCTTACTGACTCTTTTGCTCTATCTGGAACACTAGGCACCACACTTAGCTGCCCCTTCTGTCAGCAGTGCCACATGCCCATTGCAGTTTTTGCTAACTGAATTCTCCAAGAATTTGCTAAAACATCACTTTGGGATTAAAGTTTATAGCGATATATCCTAAAAATGCTTTCTCAGTGATTTCTAAATGTAGCACTCTAAAAATGTCAAGAACGTCCACCAACCCGCTACCTAATTTCTCATTACTCTACTTGGTCTTTTTTTCATTGTCCCAAACACTCACTACTTTTGAACACATCACATACATTATTTATTATATAATAGAATTAAAATGAACTGTAGAACAAAAACTTACACTCCACCAAAACTTAGATGATTAACTGGACTTTTAACAGGAAATAAATGTTTATACAGGTCAGAATAAAGTAATAGGTCACTTCGAGTGACAGTTACGTTTTTGTTAACTAAAAACTCACCATTGATTTGTAGGAGTATAAACTAGTATAAAATCTCCTTTTGAAAATTATATGAGTAAGAGAGATAATCACTCTTTCTTGAAGGACCAAATTCTATTTGACATAAAGATCAGCAGCAAATTCAAAATTTCAGATAAGCATTTCTCAGTAGCATATTCTACATGTCTCTTAATTGTTGTATCCAAAGAAAGATGATTCAACTATATTTAGCAGGACAGGCAAATAAATTCCAAATTTCACATGAAAAAATACTAGTACAGGTTGGAAGGGAACCCAGAAAACAGAATATATTTAGAGCATACAAACTCTAAGAAATTTTCCTTCAAACTATATTCTCTAAAGAAATTATTCTATGAAGATTCAAGGCCATAAATTGCTATTGCATAAGTTTAGTGTGTTCACTAATTAGAAGTTGTATTTTACATTTATTGTGTTCAATGAGAATGAAGAACATTTTTTGGTATTTTATGCCTATTAAACAGTTAAAATGAGTATATTAGATACAGACACACAGTACAGAAATTTGAATAGTTGACCATTACTGAAAATGTTGTATTTCATTAAATATAAAAATTGAAAACACAAAATAATCTGAATAATTTGGTGGCATATTTGTATGGGATGAATGTACAAAATATGGAAAAGAATAATTCAAAATAGTGTTTGCCTCTGAGATGGTATACAAACTATCCTCTGATATATTTGTGCAGTTAAAAATAATGTTAAAACATAAAAAAGTTCACATTTTTCATCAGTCTAATTTAGTAATATCAGTCTGCCTTCCCTGTATTACTATATGTTGCTATGGCTTGTATCTAGATGTCCACCTCAAAGACTCACGCTTCATAAGTGGGGCTTTTCAGAAGGAGATGGCCATAGATACTGTGATGCTAAGATTAAGGGTATGTGATTTAAAATTAGTCCACTGACTGCTTTGGCACAGGGCTGGGTACTCTAAAGTATCCCACAGTGGGTATGAGAATTACTCAACTTGAGTTGGGTGCCCTTTATAAAATATAAGCAACAGAGGGAAGGCTGGTATTGTCACTTGTTGCCTGCTGCTTGCTGCCTTCATCCTGCCATAAAGTTTCTTGTCTGCAGCGCCCCTGTCATGTGTCACTTTGCCTTGGAGCCAACCATCAATTAAAACTTATATAACCTGTGAGACAAACTCTTCCTGCTTTAACTGGATGTGAGATATTTTGGCTCAACAATAAGAAAATGACTAAGGCAATGATTTCTCCTAAATGAATAATATACACTAAATTCAAAGTCTAAATTATTAAAAATAAATTTAAAATAGGAAAAAAATTAAAATACATTAAATAGAGTAACAGTGGTTAAATTGATTTATTATTGATTGATTGATTTATCAGTAGGATAAGTTATTTTTCTATCAATGGCCTGCTAAATATGATAGGGACTATGAAGTTGACTACTACCTATTGTTCCATTTTGCTTAGTATAAAATAATTATTATTTTTGCAGTTCTCCAGTTTCTCTCTACCAGTATATAATAAAGGTGCTCAAATCTAATCAATGCCATTTTAAAAAACTTTGGTCCATTAAGAAGGTGAGCATAAAGTTAAACCTCACATGGGACATTATAAATTTCCTGAAGAATATATGCCTTTGAGTGCACTTACATGGAAAACATTAGGTGGCTGTTAAGTGTTTTTAGCTGACAAGGAAGTGCTTGATTAACCATCCTACTAGACATTCATGGCCCAGCTCATTTCCTTTTTATAATTTTGTTGTTGGCCATTTCATAGTTTGCCTTTTTCCTTGTTTGAGGATAGGAAAAGAAAAGAAATTTAGAGTGATCTATTAAGCTATTTCAAAATTTAAGTGGTTCATGAGAATGATTTATTTTATTCTACCTGAAGCAAGACAAGCAGAAAAAGTAAAAATTATATATATTCTTTACAATGAAACAAAAAGTATAAAATATACTTGGCAAATAAGTATGAAGTGTGAAAAAGAAAAAGTCTTGTAGAACTCTTGAGAGCTGTTAGATAATTCCAATGAATTGAAGTGGGCTACAATTTTCCCTGAATGTGCCACATCATTGAAAGATCTTTCCAATCATCCTTTCATTAAAGAGATGGGATTTAGACCATTGACTACATCTTAGGAGAATTAGGAATGATTTCTGTAGAATTTCTTGAACACTCAGAACAAGAGTTAGAGTGTTGTTAACAGGGGAACTGCTCAGATTAGACTTTCAATTTCTGATTCCTGTCACAGTAACCAGCGGGTCCTGCTGACAGAGAACTACAGGCAGACAAGCAGGAGGGCAAAGTGTTTCATTTAACAAAAGGCCTTCTAAATTATAGGAATTAACTGAGGTCAATCATTTCAAAGTTTAAATATAACAGAGATAAAAAGAAAGGAGGGGAAAAGTTAAAAAACTAAAGCAACTAATGAACATTATCCTAAGAGCTCCTCAAGAAGTAATAGAAACATACAAGCAAAAGTTTTTGACTTCAACTCAAAATTATCTCAAGGAACGCTAGGTTGTATTTCTAATGACTCTTATTATATAATTAAACCTTATCTGCAATGATTATTTATGTCATAGTGGATAAATTATGTGTCTAAGCAACTTAATTAAAATTAAAAAGTCATTTATTTAAAAATTCAAAGATTGGTGGGGGATTTAGCTCAGTGGTTCTGGCGCCTGCTTTGAAAGCACAAGGGCTTGAATTCGATCTCTGGTAACCACACACCACAGTGCTGGGCATAGTGACTCACACCCACCATCAAGCAGTACCACACACCACAGTGCCTGGCATGGTGGCTCACACCTGTGATCTCAGTACTCGGGAGGCAGAGGCAGGAGGATTGCTGAGTTCAAGGCTGAGTTCAGGATCAGTCTGAACTACAACGCAAGATATTGTCTCCAAAAAAACAAACAAACAAACAAAAAACTAAACTAAAAATTCAAAAATAAAGCTGTCTTTGAAAAGGGATATTATCAAAGAAATTGGTTATGGACCCAATTTTGATCATGGGTGATTAAAACTACATCATTGAAAAGTAACAAATGAACAGAAAAATAAATTCTCAGGGAGGAAACAAACATTGGAAGATGATGAGTATAAATCAGTTTTGCCTCAACATTTTCAAATGGGAATAAATTGCTATCAGATCAGTCACTATCTCCTCTTCTTAACAGTTCACAAGGCATTACTGAAGGCAAGGGGCTCGAGTCAAAGTCAAAGTATATTCATTTATTTATTTTTATTTTATTTAATTTTGGTGTACTTGCTATTGAAGCTAGTGGCTTTAGCCTGAGTTATCTATCAAACCTCCTCCTGTTTTGCTCTGTATATGCTCTTTCTAAGTTTTTGAGTTATCCAGGCTGGGCTCCAGTTTATAATCTTCCTGCCTCATGATCTCAAATTCCTGGAGTTAGAGGTATGTGCCAGCATAGCTGGATCGGACATGTGTGGTGGCTCACACCTGTAATCCCAGCACTCGGGAGGCAGAGGCAGGAAGATTGCTGTGATGTGAGTTTGAGGCTGAGCTCAGGGCTAGCCTGAAACACAAAGTGAGACCGTGACTCAAAAAAAAAAAAAAAAGTGACTTCCTTATACTAAATAAATATGAGACTTCCTTTTGTTTTATAAAGCCAGATAACCACAATTTGAAATATTTGATATAAATCAATATGTGTAAGTTAATATGAAGATAAGTCTTTTAAATGGAAACTCATATTTACTGTGTTGGATTGCATGTAAATTTATAAATAGAATTAAGTGACTAGTAGATTAAGTTTTTAACAATGAAAATAATAAGTCCATGTATGTTCATAACCAGAATATTAAATTAGAAGAAATATTCTAACATTGATATAAGTCCATTATTCTATTATCTTGTTCATATATATCTATCATCAAATAAATATACATATGTAAACATACAGACTTTTTATGATTTTAGGGAAGGAGTATGTTTTTTAATGTTTAGTGTGAATTCATGTCAAATTCGTGGTCTATATAAAATTGACTTTGGGACCTACACTGAAGTTTTTATGTCATAAAATCATCAGAGTATTAACAATCTCTATTTATTAATTACTTTTTCCCTTATCTTTCTAATGATACTTGGATCAAGTTTATTTTTATTATGCTGTTTTTAATATATAATAAAGTGGATTATTTTTTATAATTATTCACTTATTCATTCATTCATCCATTCAACAAACATTGCTTAAGGACCAAAACAGTGACAAGCACTGAAGGCAAAATGGAAAAATGTATGATCCTTTCCAAATAGACATTCATAACACAATGTTTCAAACGATGTTTCCTTGTTTTCAGAAAATGAATTTTTGTTCTCCAAATAGAAATTGGAGTGTTTTTTTCTCTCATATTTAAGTCTATGATCCTCATGAAATTGACATCTGAATGTGGAGCTGTAGTAAAAGGGTTACAGAGCATCTGGAACCAGTAAACATTCATTATTTTGAAAAGAATATTTGTAGATGTCATTGAGAATCTTGAGATGTACAGATCACCTCGACATAATCAGGTTATTATGGCAATAGCATGCATCCTTGTAAGAATAAGGCAGGTAGACATTTGGCAGTAAATCCAGAAGCAGTCAAAGATTAGAACAAGGCAGATCAAACCAAAAGATACACCGAGTCAACCAAATCGGGAAGACTAAGGAATGACCTAAGAGATCACTACCCTGCCAACACCAGCCTCAGTGAAATTGATTTCAGATTTGGGACTTGAATATTCCAAGAAAATGAGCTTCTTCTTCACAGGAAGAATTTCTGGTAGAGTCAAAATATTTAGATAGTGAATGGAACTCTGAATAGGAAAATTAATTGCTATGTTTGCTTCCATGAGCCATATTCTTCACTGTTCTTTAGTTACTTGAATGACTAATAGCATTAAAAGAATAAATATTTTAAAATTATTCTGCTTCATAATCTTAGATTTTTAGTATCCTAATAATGTGTCAGTAGCAACAGTTTCAGGTATATAATATGAATGATCTAGAACAAGGCTAACCCATGAAGGCAGGGACACATACATACTATTTCTTGATCTGAAATGTTTGGAAATATTATGGATGATTGATGAGGGAAAGAATTATTATTACCATCAGCTGATTAATAAAATCTAAAACACACAGACATTTAAAATATTGATCCAACACATTGCCCACTTTAAAGTCATAAAAGAAAAAAATGTCTAGAGGAATGAAATTAATTCACAGAGATGAAAAAAGTGAAGTCATACTGAAAAGAAACTGCATGTAACCTAATATAGTGCTCAGTGAGAGAAAAAGGAAGAATCCAACAAATTGAAATGAATAACAAGTATAGTTTGAAGAATAACTTATGGCCTATGGGATCAGCAAGTATGACTGTCTATTGAAATTCTATATTCCAAAAGTATTATCTAACTTTCAAAAAGTGGGAAATAGTAAGTAAAAACTAAGAGTTTATAATCTGTTTCACAGACGCACAAAATAAGGATATATAAATTGAGACACCTATGACAGCCACCAATCTATGAACTGGGGTGTTTTTGCCAATGGGCAACTAGAAACCAATGAAGGATCACAGGGTCTTGAGATGATCTGAGACAGAACCTAAGAGTGACACACAGGAAGGCTTAGTTAATTTGGGATTGTGGAGAAAGAACCTTCACAAATATAGTAATGCTGTCCTGTAGGGCCAGAGATAATATGTACAAAATTTAAAAAGAAGCTATCTTTGCCTGGATATGAGTCTGGTGGAAAGATTCCCGGTTTTCACCAAAACAATACTGAGGTTTGAGTTTATAACCACCCTAACATGAACATCTGATATTACTTGACAAAAGCATTTAGTGTCTGTATACTGCAGTTTTGGAGAGTAATGATCACCACAATAGAATTTAAATCAAAAGGTGCACAAACATTAAGCTAGTAAGATCATCAGATTGTAATAATAATTTTAGTTTTATTGATATCTTTACAATCAGTCAAATATATACAGCTACTTGAGACACCTAGTTTAATATTCTACTGGTTCAATGAACTAAGGATTCTTCACTGTCCTCATTTTGCATGTGTAGATGCTGAGTTACATTAATAGGAAGAGGAATAAGGATAGATGTCAATGTCATCAAATTGAGAGTTGCAACTCTAAATCAGTACCCATGCTGCTGACAGAGCAGAGGTACTTTGTTGACTCCTTCTTCTGTTTAAAGGACTAGTGACATGAAGTTCCCTTAATGAAATTTGTGAGCCCACACACTTGGCAGTCCCTTAGCTGATAAAAGTCTCATGGTCTACTAAGCCACAGCTCATTTCGTCCATTCACAAAAATACTTGTCCATTGATACTATTTTGCCTCAAGACTAAGGGTAGAGATTATGAGGAGGGAGTGATGGGCCTTGGTGTCTTTATTTCAATCTGCATATTGTCAGTTACTTAAAAGACCATTTTCCTTAAGCACTATTTTTTTATGGATCTTTAAATATCCCTGCAGAGTATTTGGAGAGCATTAGGACAGATTGTGCTCCTTTGCTATATTCCATCAGCTAAGTTATTTGTTCTCCTATGTAAACTCCATCAGTGAATGTTACTGGCTCTAGGGAATGATTGTACTTTTGTGAAAAATGCATTGACATACTTTATTTAAACAGACTTTTAATGTGAGCATTGGCTACAGTTTTATGGTGTTAAATCAAAGCATATATGAAATGTTCATAAACTTTTAAGAACAGGTACACCTACAAGAAAACATAACTCACATACAATTGTATATAGGTCATTTTAGAAGATAGTGTACTTCACTTTGACAACCATTCATTCCCCAAATTACCCTGTGGACATAAGTGTAAGAACTGGCAGAAACTGTGTTACATTTGAAGATGTATAAATAAAAAATACCTGGGTAATTTAAATCTGTGCCATCTTTGTGCCAGGGGCAAGGGAACACATCATTTTAGAAGCACTCACCAGACCAAGCATTCACCTCATGTTCAGAAAGTAAACAGGGAAAGAAAGGAATAGGAGGCTGGGCTCCTCTACTGCTTTGAGAGTATAACCCATAAGCACCTGAAAGAATTCCATTTAGGTGCAACCTCTTAAAATCCCAACACATCCCCACAGTATGATGAGCTGGAAACCAAATCTTACGTACATGGATCTGTGTGAAGGGAGTCTTCTCCAAACCCAGCAGATAGCAACCTCCAGAAGAATGAGCCAAAGTAAACCTTTTTATTCCAGGAAACAGCAGTCATGATTCGTCGATGTGAATGAAGAGAAAGAAGTAGCAGATGAACAGAATGCATTTTGTGGTGCTTCTGTAGAGGCCTGGGCAGCATATAGACTCCTCCAGACTGTGGGTATTACGATGAAGTAGATTTGTAATAGCTCAGATTGTAAAAGGCCAAGGAGAAGGGAGGCTCCCAATGCGCGCTTCTTGCCACCTCCTGTGCTCATCACACTCATTTTCTCAGCCTTGTAGTGTGGACTCTTCTCAGCCACTCTCCAGTTCTTCACTCTCGGCTGGTGCTAAATCCTCCCCTCTTATGTCTCAACTCCCAGTATCCCACACTGAGCAGTTACCGCGCTCAAATGCTCGGATAGTTGCTGTCAGTTCTCTCTCCTCTGATGCTACAAGCCAACCTAATATGTGTCCTTGTACGAGTTTTTTTTTTTCTATTGATTCTATTAGATTAATAAAGTACTAATACAGACTTTTGTACCCAGGTGGTTCTAGATAAACAGAATGATGAATTTATCTAATTGGGTTAGTGGTTCCTGGATTTGGTTCTTTAATTTTATGTGAGCAGAAATTTCCACAGTCTCTTCTCATAATTGAGAAAATAGTCATAGTCTACAGTGTGAACTATTTAAAAAAATAAGCAATATAGCTCTACTTGATGCATGAATTTACCGCTTGTGTAACACCAGGAGTTTACAGACGCCTATACTCACCACTTCTCAAGGTGTTCAGGAGGCTAATACATATAATCATGTTAGCTGGTTGTTCTTAGAACTCTGAACAAAGTAATAAAAGAAAAGAATGAGCTCAAAGATTAAATTTTCTCTCTGAGCACAAACATAAACAACCTAAATATTTCAGAGTGTATTCTGATGGAGAATCTTCTCCTTTGTAGCCATAGGGCTGAAGTTGCTAAAAATAAAAACCAGGGATTCATCATAGAATAGACCCAGTTACAGAGCAAGTCTTACTCTTAAACTTGAAAAATATATGAGGTTAAAATCAGACCACTGTTTGAGGAACAATGAGACCTTATAAATAAGAAAGGACACAAAGAGACTATGACACTGAATTCCTACATTCCATCCATATTATTTACCAGAAAAGATGTATCCACCCTCAGTGGTAGAGGTATCTTCATCCTGTCTTCTACAATGCTGACTCTTTTCCCTCTGTCTGAAGGAACTAATCCTGTGCTGCCCATGCAAACAGTAATAACCTTCTGTGATGAAATTAATTGACAATATCAAAACTCCTCAGGACCCACTCTCAATACTCACTTTTCCCCCAAGGCTCATATCTCAGAAGGCTCCATAAAGTGAGGGATATGATATGACCCATGATGACATATGCTACATTTCCAGAGAAATTCTTGAATGTTCTGATTCTAAAGATAATTCTGGGCAAAGGTATGATGATGGAAATTAAAAGTATGAAGTAATAGGTAGGAATACAGACCAGCATCAGGCTGACTTTCTTCATATGAGTCCAATAAGCAGACATCTAGGATTTAATGTTGCAAATCACAGAATTATAATGAAACATTCTAATCATATGCTGTTGATTGAAATGTACACATTAAAAACTGGTTCACTAAGCCAGAGAAGCCTGGTAGTAGTGTACTGTTGATGAAGGTATTTAGAGACCCAGAGAGATGAGCATGTCAGGTAAAACCTATTCCTCCACAACCTATTCCTCCACACTGGGATGCTTCAGAAAAATCTACCTTTTACTAACATCTTTAAAAATATATTTGTGAGGGGAACACAGCATTCTTTTTTGAAATTGAAATCTTTATTGGTACATTACATATATATATCATGATTGCATTCCACAATGAGAATTTGTACCAGTATATGACACAACTTAATTCTCATTTTTTCCCATAGCCCTACCCACCCTACCACCCCCCATATGCATAAACTTTGTTTCCTTTCTTTTTTGTTATAATCTCATTATTTCCCCCCTTCACCCTATTTCACTTTGAGTATTTTCTGTTTCACAATATATATCATACAATTCTAGAACTCCTTTATATTTTTATTTTCTCATACCAGAGAAAAGATGCAACATTTACGTATCTGTGACCTATTTATTTCACTTATAAACTTGGGTGCACATATGTCACTGGAACACCAGCATTCTTAAAAACTTCATCTTTTATTCTGCCAGAACCTACACTGGGGTCACTCAACTGGGAAACTTAAATATGATGGCGACAGTCACATTGGCAGGGACCAAATTGCAGCATTGAACCTTTCCTAAAATGGTGCATACAGTTATTATTGTGGTCAACAGAAGTAAAGGTATGATAGGAATTATCTCTCTGGTGTGCACTTTTCCAGAAGTGAAATAGAAAGGAAGCCTATTACATTTTTAACTGGATTTACAGAGGCAGAATTTCAGGGCAAATCATAAGAGAGCATCATGCCCTGCCCAATCAATTAACAAAATTGAGCCAATTTTGAGTGACAACAGATTGAAGAAGAGGCCAACTTGCCTTGAGAAAGGAATTTGGTGCACTACCAAAATGTCATTCTGTCAATGCTGGACCCATTCTTACTTGACAGGACCTGAGGCCTTTTACTAAAGTACACATACATTATTGAAAAGAGACAATAAGACACTGGGGGACTACTGCATGCTGCTTCCCTCCAGGAGAAGTAGTGGTCTATGGAAGTCAAATGGTCAATGGGGTTTTGGTCAAGTTTCTAAGCACATTGGGTCCCAGTGGGTTCCCCAAAATATTCTATAACTATTTCTTCACTTCCTGATTGCATGTCTGGAATACATGTAAAAACCAAACTCTGCCATTTCCTCTACTTTCTAACAAAGATTCCAGTGAGCAGATCTCTAAGTAGTTCCCAGGTCTTTGGTCTTGGACTGATGCTATATTCCTGATCCATTTGCTTGGCTTTTAAGACCAAATAGCCATGATATTCTCCAACTCTCCAGTGCATAGACAGATAGTGTGGGCTCCTCTGCCTCTGATCCCATCAGTTTGCCTAATATATCCTCTTGCATGTGTACACACACACACACACACACACACACACACACACATATATATGCAAGATATTGCATATCTTGATTCTATACCTCTAGAGGTTGATTCTATACCTCTAGAGAATGCTGACACATTGATTCTATACCTCTAGAGAATTTGACACATATATTTCTTAAGGAGTCAGTGTCAAGTCTTTTATGAAAGTAAGATGTGACTAGTGACTTTGAATGCAAGGTTAGTGCATCTATTAGCTTTTGTAGTCTGTGATCAGCTGGATCCAAAGCAGAAACATCATAGAGGAAAGAAATGGAGGAACACAGGTACTGGGTTTACAAGACCAGGAATATGAGCTGTGAATTGTGAATTGTGAATTGTCAGAATACATGAGAGAATATATGAGCATCTGTATATAGTAACTGAATTGTACACTCCCAAGAGCACACTTCATCAGTTGGTCAGACAGTATTTGAAGCAGTGAAGTAGTCATATCAGGATTAACACAGTCCAAAACTTGGTCATTTTGCACATAAAAACATATTGTTAAATCGTATTTAATCTCCAAATAAAGAAAGTTATAGCTTCATCATTCTACCCAACGTCACTATCACAAATATATTCAGAAATTCTCTGAACTTTTCTCCAAAGTCTCATTGCTTCCAGCATGCTTTGAAAGTGCTTGTCTCCTTCGAGCATGAGGCAAACTCTTACTTATGACACTGTTTTTAAAAGAATGTTCCATTATCCCAAGGTTCAGTGGTACAGGGTAAATTCTCTCATACCAAAAAAAGAGGAATTTTGTAAACAAAATATGAGACAAAATAGAACAAAAACTAGTATGAAAAACATTAATCATTTTGCCCCATGTCTAGAATTTTGGGTTCATGGTAGTAAAATATGAGGGGAAAAAAAGGCAGAGTTGTAGCCCATGAGGCCCCTATTTTAGGTAAGCTTCGCTCATGGCCTGCCACTTTGTCTGCTGACTTCCACATTCATAGCACCTTCAGCTTCGTGGTGTCCCCACTACACCTTCTGTTTTATTCCTTTAGTTCTATGCATTGCCAGTGTTAGCAGCTTCTTGCCTGGCCTCTCAGCTGTTGGCATGAAATCTGAGTCATCTTATCCCCACAATTCTTGCATTCTGCAAGGTATGAAAACCAGCATCACGTGGACAATTCCAAGGTTGACTCTGAGCAGAACAGTATCCACACCCCCTTGAACCATGAGTGGAGTGGCCTCTGAGGGCCCGCCTTAGAGTCTGCGCATGGCCAATGAGGGCTCGCCTTAGTGCCTGAGCATGGCCAATAAGGGCACACCTTAGAGCCTGAGCATGGGCAATGATCCTAGGGAACTCATTCACTAGGAGGCTCTGCTTTAGCAGAGGTAGCAGGGCCTCTAAAAGTTCAAAATTTCGCACCTTTTGTCAATTCTTCCTGCCCCTGTACAAAGTATTGGTTCTTTTTAATAGTGCTAATTTTTTAGCAGCCACACCTCCTTGGGTACCAAATTTATACATTTACTTCTTGGGAAAAATTCACTTTTTCTGCTCGTTGAGAGTATCTTGAACACTGAGTAATCTTTAAATTTCTCTCCCAGTTTATTAGCTCACAATTCTTAATCTCAGTCTCCTACAAAGCATCAGGATATAGAAATGTAAATACGTTTTCTGCCAGTGTGTATTGCATATGCTTTGTATTCCAATGGCCAATGAAATTCTTATTAAAAACTAAAATCTCCTGAGCCTGGTCTTTATTATTATCAATCCTATCAATACCCTGGCCTTCAGAGCTCCCAACAGAATCACTCAGCCAACTTAGCTTACAGCATTTTAGGGCTTCTCTTGCTCACTTCTCCAACCTTTCCCAAGGCCACCTATAAACCAGTCTCAAAGGCCTCTAATCACATGGTTAGGTGCTGTCACAAAAATGTCTTCACACCTGGTATGATTTTCTGGAACAACTAGCTTTCCATCAAAGAGAGATCATATTCAGCACCCAGCATCTGAAGGGAAAATGTTAATTGATTTGTATTTTCTGTCTATGACTGACTGGCTCTAAAGCAGAAACTCATGAGGGATGGTCGTGGTGGAGCAGAGCTACTCAGTCCATGATGGCCAGGAAGCAGGGAGAGGGACAGTGCTGCAGATAAATTGACATAGTTCTTATCTACATTATCAGTTTCTTAGACCAGAGAAATGATTCAGTATTTACATGTGGATCCCATTTATTTCACTTTTGAATATAGCTTCAATGTCCATCTATTTAGTTATGTCACAGAAATTTGTCATTCTTTGTTGCTGAGTAGTATTGCATTTTATTAAAAAAAAACTTTATTGAGTCATCAATTGATGAGCTTCTGAGCTGTTTCTAAGATTTAGCTACTGCAAACTGGGAGTACATATGTTCCGATTGTATGATGCTTTTAATTCCTTCGTGAATATATCCAGCAGGGAAATAGCAGGGTCAAATGGGACCTTTAACCTTTTGAGAAATCTCCACCCTGAGTTCCACAGCAGGGGCACCAGTTTACACTGCCACCAAAAGGGGAGGATTCCTTTCTCACCACAGTCCTACCAGCATTCGTTGTTGACTGATTTCTTGATAGCAGCCATTGTCTCTGGAGCGAGATGAAATCTTGTTGTTTTCATCTGCATCTCTTGGATGACTACTAATGTTGAACATTTTTTCATATATTTTGTTGCTGCTCCAGTTTCTTTACGTGAGAGATGTTGGTTCATTTCATATGCCCATTTCTGAATGAGGCATTTCATTTCCAGGGTATGATTTTCTTAGATACTTTATATATTCTAGATAGTATTCTTTTGTGTTAGGAACAGCTGGTGAATTTTTTTCCCCACATTGTAGATTCTCTTTTCAATCTATTTCTGGTTTCTTTTGCTGTACAGAAGTTTTTTAATAAAATGAGATCCCAGTTGTTGATTCTTTGTGTTAGCTTCCATGCTCCTGAGGAGCTGTTCATAAAGTCTTTCCCTATTTTGTCAATGTCTTCAAGAGTTCTACTCAATGTATCTTTCAGCAGGTTTAGTGGTTTTGCTTTAATATTCAGATTATTGACTTACTTTGATGTTGTACAACAGGAAGAAAATATTCAGAAGAGAAGAGGAACTAAGAGGGAGGCAGGGGAAAGAAAAGAGGGAAAAGAAAAATTAAGAAGGGGGCCAGGGAGTTAGCTCAGTGGTTCCAGCGCCTGTCTTGCAAGTGCAAGGACTTCGATTCCCCGGTAACCACATAACAATACTGGGCTTGGAGACTCACACCCAGCACAGCCAGTACCAGATACCACAGTGCCGGGCGTGGTGGCTCACGCCTGTAATCCCAGCACTTGGGAGGCAGAGGCAGGAGAATTGCTGAGATGTGAGTTTGAGGCTGAGCTGAGTGCCAGCCTGAACCACACAGCGAGACCTTGTCTCAAAAAACCTAAAAAAAAAAAAAAGAAAAATTAAGAAGGAAAAACTGGAAACAAAGTTTACGTACAGAGAGGGAGGGGTTGAAAGGAGGATGTAACAGTAGGAAAAAATAAATCAAAATATATCATGTATAGTTACAAATGCTCAATGATAAATGTGATTGTAAGTTCTAACTAAAATGCACCAATAAATTCAATAAATAAAAAGAAAATATATCATGTTTTTAAAAAACTACAAAACATTAGTCTTTGAAAGTTAATGGTCCTTGTAGGTTCAGAAGTAACTAACAAATGGAAATCTTATGAACGAAGATATGTCAAAGTTATGCATATTCTGATGATTCATCCTAATGCTTTTGAACAATGTAGAGAATCATTTAAATGATCACTATTTTCCCCAGCACTTATTTACTTTTAAACTGAAATTAAATAAACATAGAGCTAGAATTAAAAAAAAAGTTTATTTCTTTATTGATTCACTAATAAAGATTTACTGATTCACTCTTTTTAAAAATACAGTAAGAAATGGGCATGGAACCATATTCTGTATCCAAGGCCACGTCTCCATGCCCCATTCACACACACACACACCGTAGTCTGGCTTCCGTCATCTGTTCAGAGATCCTTAACCCAATGGGATTTACATGCAAAGACTAATGGTCATAGTGTACAATCATCTTCATACCTCAACTTTAATAAATCAAGACATACTATATTTTAAATCAATGAATGGGAAATAAATGTGAGATAAAAACATAATGTAGTTGTGGTTTATGAGAGATAAGCATTGTTATAGAAATGAAACTGAGGGCCTGGGATATAGCTCAGTGGTTCTGGTGCCTGTCTCACAAGCACAAGGGCCCAGGTTCAATCCCTGGTAACCACATAACAATACTTGGTGTGGATACTCACCCCAGCAGCAATCAGTATTACATACCACAGTGCCGGGAGTGGTGGCTCATGCTTGTAATCCAAGCACTCAGAAGGCAGAGGCAGGAGGATTGCTATGATGTGTGTGTTTGAGGCTGAGCTCAGGGCCAGCCCGAACTACAAGCGAGACTTTGTCTCAAAAATAAATAAATAAATAAATAGAAAACTGAAACTGAAAGGTGAAAACATTTCTCTAATGAGCTGTGAAATAATTCACAGATATTTTGTATTATTCTTTTAGTTTAACTAATTTGAAGTTTGCTCCTACATTTTAGAAAAAATAGATTTTGCTACAAAATGTGCATTTTTGGGAGTGAGTTCTAAAAGACTTACCATTTTTATATGGGAGGAGATGTTCATACAATTATTCTAAAAGTGATGATGATAATGATCCCAAAAGT
The DNA here is from genome assembly GCA_004026965.1 of Petromus typicus. NCBI lineage: Eukaryota > Metazoa > Chordata > Mammalia > Rodentia > Petromuridae > Petromus > Petromus typicus. Next base: position 63,824 of record PVIR01004620.1, read on the forward strand.
CTGAACATATCACAATGCTATTGGTTAGCACCATAAATGAGTGAATTGTGTGCTGTGGATTCTGTACCCCTCACACAACAGATTACTAAGCAAACAGAAAATAGGGTCATTCCAAGACTATTCTCAGTGATCGGACTCCTCTCAGCAGAGCCCTGAGTCACACTCTCTGATATCGCCTGCACTCAGCAAGAGAAAATGCACAACAGATACATACACCTGATTCAGCTGCAGGTTATGAATGGGTTGGATCCTGATGAGAACTTGATCTATTGTTGGAGGAAATGCACTGTGGTGTAGAAAATCACATACACATTCTTCCAAAGAACAAGGACTGTGCAATTTGTCTCAAGGGAGGAGAAACAGAGACAAAAATCAGATTCATGATTTCTTTGCAGGTTTTCAATCTGGAGAGAAAAATATGAATTATTGAGATCTAGTGTGTAAAAAAACCTAGAAAAGTAAATCAGCAAAATCCAGAATCAATCTGATGGCACAAGCAGATGATATTCACCAGAAGTAGGCAGAATTATTTAGTTAAAATGTATTTAATTATGAAGTTGAAATAGATGACAAGGACAAAACGCCACAGAAGTTGCTTGCAGGTGAATTTGGCACTAGCTTTGAATTAAGACAAAACTGTTTAACTAAAATATTGACCATTAAGGCTATTAATTGAAACAAATACCCAGGAAATCCACAGGACTTGCAGAATCATCATGGTAATTTCCCCAAGACTGAGACAATGGGAGTTGAAAGGTAAAAGATCTGAGCACACCAATCTAGGGCCACTCAAGCCTGAAAACCACACTTCACCAGCAGGAAGAAGCTGGGGAGAACGGCTGCTCATTGTCCCCAGCAATCCCAAGAGACAAACCTGAACAGCTTGACCTGGATGCCTGCAGCTGTTGATAACTGCAGAGAGCAGCCTGGGTTATTTGTGTGAGGCTGAGAAATAGTAACAATTCCCTTATCAGGCAGGAGCATTTCCCTGACCGTAGTCAATAAAAATTTCCATAGTTTACTCTGCTTTCAGATGTTTTTCTTCTGTTCGATATTTTGCAGTAACAAAAAATTCTTCACTGTGACAAAATAAACTGGCAGTCAGAATGCTAACTATGCTTCTCAGATAAAAATATTTCATTTGCTGAAGGCTTACTACTTCAGATGGGTTTATCCTGCCAGTATAATACCAATTTTCACAAGATGTATAAGAACGCAAACAGGTTTTATCTAAGTTTACTGATTAATTCATTTAAAAATAACTTTGGCTCATACGTTCTAACAGAGTAAAAACATTACCTTTTGATTTAAATGGCATTGATGCACTAAATTGTTCCTGAGATGACTATGTGATCTAAATATTGTAGCATTAACTGTGTTTTAAAAAGATGTATAGAATTAGAGACAGGACATGAACATAAAACAGACTCTTCAATGAACCAAAATGTATAAATGTGTATTTGCTATCATAAGATGTGTAAATATTTTTGGATCAGCACTGAAGTACTAAAATGACTGCTTTCCTTTTTCCTTTCACAGCAAAAATAATTTTGTTTTTCCTTGTGTTAGGTAAAATCTACTTTAAACATAAAAATGATAAGGCATAAGGAAGAAAAAATGAAGAGAATGATAAATATGAAAGAAATCTTTCCTATAGCCTTAAAGATATTGAAAAAGAAACTATCCCACTCTTCTTGCTATCTTTTCTCTCAGCTACATGTTCCTATTTCATCTTAAATTTGAGGATCCATGCTTCAACTAAATTGAGATACAATAGAAACTTTCCTCCTTCATTTGTACTCTCATGCTAAAAATGATGTGAATATGAAGAAAAACTCCCATGTCACTAAAAAAAAATTCTGACATTTTGTAAACAGAACCATAAGCATTTTAGATACCAACTGTAAACCACTTTAAAGAGTATTTGAAATTAACAAGTTCAGCAAATATTTTCAAACAAAGAATATGAAATATTTTTATGCATTTTTACCTACAGCCTTTCATGTGTTAAAATTTAAGGCTTATCTATATCTGAAATATATTTTAAAGAAGAATTCTCTATGAGCTACAAGTTTCCCACTCTGTGTCCTTAGTTTTCCATTTGCAGCTTGGAAAATCAGTCTCTTCAGAAAAATTTAAAAACTATTAAAATAATTCATCAGAATGAAAGAGGGGCTTTTTTGTTTTGAAAATGCTGTAGTGATGTTACCCTGAATAAAAGCATGAGTAGGGGCAGTGTGAACCAACAGAAGTCCACTTTATTAATTTAAAATTAAAGATACAATATGAAGTTGTATGAAGTAAGCTGGAAGCTGGAAGCAGAAGGATGTGGAACGGGAGGTTAAGGGGGACCTCGGCACGGTCCTATGGCTCACTGTCCCCATCACAAGCATGCAGGCAGAGCCACACACACACACACACACACACACACACACACACACACACACACACACAGGGACACATACAGGGACACAAACACCACACACAGGGACACAAGTAGGATCATAAATAACTGTAGAAAGAATGTTCTGGTGCCAACAAAAAGCATGATGGCAGACATCGTGGTGATGGCTTCTGGGCTGTGTATTTAGTGCCACCCTCATCAGGTCCCATTCATCAATTGTGTCTTAGTTTTGTTAGTCAAAAAAAATTAAAGGACAAAAAAAGAAGAAAAATTATGAATGAAAGTGTTGGGTCAGAGAGAAAGTCTAGGAGGTCAGCAGTTTGTGATACTGTTTCTTCTCTAAGATGTGAGAAGTGGTTATGGAAAATGGTCAGTAAAAAGCATGGGTACACATACACTGCAATAGACTCTTAATCAGAATGACAATTTGAAATGCTCATATGGGAAACAAATAAATTTTGAGGTTTGATCAGTGCATAGTATGTGTTACTGAAATATTACATTGTACCACCTATATGTACAAGTATTATGAGTTAATCAAATATTTTTTAAATGCTTAAGAGAGTTGTAAATGATTAACTGATGAATCCAGAATGTACCAGAGCACAGCTCAGCTGCCTGCGTACTCTTCTCTTACAAATGGACCTGTATGCTGACCAAGACTTGGCTGTATTGTATTCACACTTGCTTATTTCAGTTTTATTTTTGTTATAATTATTTAATTTAATGTTCACAGTTATTTCCAGATGAAGGATTTTGACTCCATGTAAAGTGGTTGATAATAAACATGCACTGAAGTGTGAAAAGCAAATTTTAAATATTGTACATGTTTTTAAAGTAAACTACACATTGTTGATCTCCTTTCCATGAAAGAACTTCTGCTGAGCTACTGTCTGTTCTTTTTCCTAGATCTTGACTATGAGTGACTTCTTCACTGATTTCCTAAAACTATGATTATCTCCAGTGTGTTCATTAAATGTGAACAGTTTTCTGAGGTTCTGAAAATGCTAAGCAATCCTACTGATGACAACTGAAATCAACTATTGGCTAGATAGCTAGCCCTTGCTGAGATGGGCCGTGCTGCAAGTAACTGAAACACAAGTAGGAGAAAAAAATATCAGAAACAACATTGTATTCTCTCTGGCCTGTGTTGGAAGGACAATGTATTTAATTAAGTTCAAGGAAAATAAATAAAGCCTCTAACTGGAAAGTTAGAAGAGGTGTTTTCTTTTTACTATAATTAAGTATGTTTAAGGTTGAAAAATATTGAGAAAAAAACACCCAGGAGGACAGATAAAGAAGCTTTTGTGACAAGAAGGTTGGGACCAATTAAATTATGTCACCTAACAGATGCTTTTTGTGTCAGTTCCCTCCTTGAGGGACCAAGTTCTCTCAGACATCACTTCCTGTCCTGTTATAAGCTCCAGCCAGAGAAATCCAGTGAAGGTGGGGTTGGAATGTGTTTAATAGCTGACATGTATTTGTTAGCTAGAAAAGGTATGGTACCTGGTTTCTGTACAAAGGAATTTCTCAGTGGAGAGTATGAGTGTCATGCTTCTACTTGTCACTTATAAAAATTAAAAATAAATCTTCCCAAAAGTGTAATTAACAAGTTTGTCTGAAATTGTCACATCTTCTGTCCCAGTAAATTAATTGTAATATCTTCTTCATTTCATTTTATTCAAATACTACCATTTGGAACATTAATTTTCAGAGGCTAATTCATGATGCTGATAACTTAAAAGTATAATAATAGATGAGTAAAAATATAACATTTGAAAAATATTGTTTCTCAAAGCAAATCAGATTATACAATTAACATATAGCATGGGAAGTAGAGAAAATATTTATATAGATTATAAGTGTAAGAAATCTATATTATAAAACAAATACTAAAAATAGTTATGCTATCCAATGTGAAGAAAGAGTATCATTTTAAAATATTTTGAATTTGTTAATATTAAAATTCTACTTATAATTGCCCTAAATATAACCAGAAAAGAAATCTAAAGGAGCAAGTATAGACTCTTGCCTCCATGAGTTCATATGTTATTAGAAAAATAGAAAACACTTTTTTAAAAGTTTACTGAATGTCATAGCATCTTGGGATTCTCACAGAGGTGCCAATTATCAGCAAATTGAGCCAGGCAAGAGCAAAGGGAACAGCAAAGTCTCTGATTGCAAAATGGACTCTTTGAGTCCCCAAACTTCTAGGAGGGATGGAAAACGGAAGATTTATATTCACAAATATGTGACCATTGTATGCACAAGTTGCCCATGAGTCCATAGAAGACCTACTTTTATTTTAACACACCAGATAAAACTCCGTAGAGAACCAGTGAGGAGAACTATCTGAGTGATATACGCAGTAAAGATGGTGAGGAGGGCGACAGAGGCCAAGACCGCAGAAGCAAGAAGAGATTTGACTTTAGGCTGTGCTTGGGGAAGTAACTAGAAAAACAAGGATCCGAGGTATAAGGAAGAAGCATTTTCTTTACCTGGAGATGAAACCACTACTCAATCCAAAATTAAGGCAGAGTATCTTCTCTAGATCTCATTCCAGGAACAGAGGGTGAATAGTCTTGGAAAAAATTTCTACTCACCATGCTTTTAACAAGATACACAGCACTGACAAAACATCGACCCTGACGTCCTCTTGTAAAGATAGAGTTGGATGAGTGTGGAGTGGGTATGGTTACTTAAAAATTCTATTCACAGTTGCAGTAATTCTTTTTGTTTGTTTGTTTGGTTGGTTGGTTGGTTTTGTTTTGTTTTGTTTTGCTTTGTTTTTTTGAGATAGGGTCTCGCTTTGTGGTTCAGGCTTGCCCTAAGCTCAGCCTCAAACTCATCACAGCAATCCTCCTGCCTCTGCCTCCCAAGTGCTGGGATTACAGGCGTGAGCCACCACCCCTGGCACTGTGGTATGTGGTACTGGTTGCTGCTGGGTGTGAGTCTTCACACCCATTATGGTATGTGGTTACCAGGGATCGAACCCAGGCCCTGTGCTTGCAAGACAGGTGCTGGAAACACTGAGTAACTCCCCGGCCCTGAAGTAATTCTTTGATATAGCATTTAATTTCCACCCAAATTACTTTTACCTTAAAAAAATCAAATTATATCTATATACACATAAATGTTCTATACACACATATACATATATTTTATTTATGTAAATATGTGCAATATGTAAGCCTGAGAAGGCAATTTTCAGATGAATTAGAATGCTATTTATACTGCATCAGTACATTTATATAAATAAGAACATAATTATGCATATACATCAGGATGACCTACTCTATAAATGTATATCCAATGAAGTCAGAAATACAGGCACTGAGTGACCCCTCCTTTCCTTTTAGTCAGCTGTGGACTTGGTCCCTCTCTGGTGGTTACTCATGGTTAAGCTTGGGAAGGCTAATGCCAGAGACCGCAGACCATCGACACAGTGAGTCACAGAATGGGGCCCCTGATGTTGGAGGTTTTTTGCCACAGGAGAGGGACCATAAGTAAGGGGATCTCATGCTTTAAATACTGGAAACCTAGTTGTATCAAGACTGTCACTCTATCTCTAGGGATCCTCTTCTTCGTTCTTTTCTTCTAGTCCTTTTGCCTTTTCTTGCCAGCACACTTTGATCTTCAAAAATGTAGCCACTCACTACATGGGGCACATCTGACAATACTTGCCAAACACATGGACCTGGACTGCTGTTTTGGTCCATTTCCATCATAACATACCTGTTTAAACACTTACAAAACAAAATTATTTATACAACCTCTGATGTCTGTTAGTATTCTCTGTGTGATTTTTTTTTGTCTGTTAAACTTAAGATATTTCATTTATAGGTTCAGTAAATACAAGGGTTAGTTGAGTAATATGGCAAAGGGATAGCACTGTATACAATTATCATGCATGAAAGAGTACATCTAAGTAAAATAGTAGGTATGGAATTTTTCTTATACTCTCATTTCTGTGCAGCTCTATCTCTTTTCCTTAAAAGTCAACATGAAACTGGGGCCAGGGAGTTAGCTCAGAGGTTCTGGCACCTGTATTGCAGGCACAAGGGCCCTGGTTCGATTCCCCAGTAACCACATAACAATACTGGGCGTGAAGACTCACACCCAGCAGCAACCAGTACCACATACCACAGTGCCGGGCGTGGTGGCTCATGCCTGTAATCCCAGCACTTGGGAGGCAGAGACAGGAGGATTGCTGTGATGTGAGTTTGAGGCTGAGCTCAGGGCCAGCCTGAACCACAAAGCGAGACCCTGTCTCAAAAAACCTAAAAAAAAAAAAAAAAAAAAAAAAATGCCAACATGAAACTGCCATTTTCCTCTCTTAATCATGTCTTCTAGAACTTCAAATATCCCATTCACTTTATTCAAGAAAGATATCCTTAAATCATCCTTCAGATTCCATAGTAAAGGGAGGAAAAGATGAAAGAAATGATAGAAAAGTTACTGAGTCAATAGCTTCACACTTTAGTGGTTCTTCCTGGCTCTCCCCCATAATGCCCTGCAAGGTGACACTCTGATTGCTCTCTGCTTTGTATCATCTTATCAAAACTATCTGAACAACCTCAGCAGGTAGTAGTAATGTCTCCTTTTGGTGCAACAGACATCATTATTAATTTCTAATAAAATAAGAATACCTGTCTACACAGCCAGATAAAGGAAGCTTCTTGTGAAATATAAAACATTTGTGCTCCCTCAGACACGGTATTTCTCTTCTGCAATTTAGCAGAGCACCGAGACATGTATCAATTATTCCTTTCTGTGTTATCCCGTGGGCATCTGGTCTCAGAGGACCAGCGGAGAATTTCCGAAAACTGTAGTTACTGCTATTGCTGTGGACATTAAACTTTCTCTCATGTCTGTTCCCCAAATCTTGTGCTTTCCACTGGCAAATGTAAATGTGTGTCTTCCATGAAAGTCGACAGTTTGCAAGTGGCATAAAATCTCTAGCATCTCAATGTTTAATATTTCCCATGGCTCAGAGTTCACTGCCTCTGCAGAGTTCATACAGCTTCACACTTGTCTTGTTAGCTCTTTCAATTTCCCTGACTAAATTATACCTTATGCATCTTTTGCTATTCAAACTGACTTTCCTTTTGTCTCTTCTTAAGTACAGTGAGTTTTCTCTGAAAACATTGCTCATTATATTCAATTTATGCTTGGCTGTCATTTTCCTGATCTTCCTGTAGAATCCCTCAGTACTGATTGAGTTTTACAACTGGCTATCTAGCATTGTATTACTCAACTTTTCACTTTATGAAGTGAAATATCTGACTTTTCCACTAAAAAAATGTAAGAAGCTTATTTTGTTTTGGAGAATTCAGTCTACAGTTGTTTGTCTCCAAAGCAGAAATGCCATTGGCAGAAGGTAATTAGAGAGCAAAGTTGTGAAAATCACAACATCCAGGAATCAGAGAAAAAAAGGAAGGAGTCATGGAAATGATCATTCCCTTCAGGTACCCACTGTGTTTTTTTACTTTTCTTTTGTTGCTGAGAAAAATACCCGACATCCAAAATTTAAAAAAAGAAAAGTTTATTTGGTTCACAGTTCATAAAGGTGTCAAGCAATAACCCGCTGGCTCTTACACAGGGAGGGGTAGCAGACAGGCCTTCTAGAGAAGACACTTCATAGTAGCCAGAAGGTGTGAAAACAACAAGAAGTCTTTATAGCATCTCCTCACCCCTTCTATCTTATTCTGACTACTTAGAGCAGATAGCACTCATGCCCTTAATCTTAGAGCCCTTAGATCTGGCCCCACCACGAATTAATCACACACTCTACATTTAGCCATGCCTAAAGCTTATGAGCACATGAGGCTCTGGGGGACCTTGAAATACAAACCATACACCTCCGCCTTCTAGGCCCCAACTTCTAAGGCTACATTTAGTCACAAACTCTCCAATAGATTAATTCAATGACATTCCATAAGTTCCAATTTGAATGCGTAATACTTTTGGAAGAGATTTCAGATCAAACCTCACCAAGCATGCTATCTTGAAAATGAGTGTTTCACAATTCCTTCTCAGTAATAGGAAACTTAAAATAATTGTTTTTTAGATTTTTTTTTTCTTTTTAGACAAGGTCTCATTTTGTAGTTCATGCTGGCCCTGAGCTTAGACTCAAACTCACAGCAATCCCCCTGCCTCTGCCTCTTGAGTTCTGGGATTACAGACATGAGCCACCATGCCCAGCACTGTGGTATGTGGTACTAATTGCTGGTGGGCATAGTCTGCACAACAAGCTTTGTGGTATATGGTTACCAGAGATCAAACCCAGGCCCTTGTACTTGCAAAACGGATGCCAGAACCACTGAGCTAAATCCCCAGCCCATCTTAAAGATTAAAAAGAATGAGATCTTCAAAATCGTATTTCAGAGAACAGTGACTATGAAAATCAAATATATCGAATTCTGAAGCCATTTAAGTGAAGAAATTAGGAAACATACAGAGGTAGGCTGGTGCTATGGTAACACAAGAACATAGTGTTCAAATTCAGCAGTCAGTCGGATGATATTAATGGAAGACTCATATCACAGTGACATATGTGCACCCATGTTTACAGCAGCTCAGTTTGTGATTGCTACATCTTGGAAACAACCCAGTGTCCATCAATTGGAGACTGGATAAAAAAGCTGTGGTTTTTCTGCAGAATGGAATATTACTCTTCCATAAAAAATGATGTTTGAATCATTTATACTTAAATGAACATACCCTGAGGATATTCTCCTAAGTGAAATAAATAGGTCCCAAATAGGTAAATATCACATCTTTTCTCTGGTATGAGAAAATAAAGATGTAAATGAGTTCTAGAATTGTATGTTATATATTGTGAAATAGAAAATACTCAAAGTGTAATAGGGTGAATGGGGAAATAATTAGATTATAACAAAAAAGAAAGGAAGTAAATTTTATGTATAGGGGGTGGTAGGGTGGGTAGGGCTATGGGGAAAAAATGAGAATTGTGTCTTATACTAATGCAAATACCCATTGTAGAGTGCAATTTTGATGTGTATATGTAGTGTACCAATAAAGATTTTTATTTAAAAAAAAAGAAAGAAATAAAACATCTCCCCACTTCCAAAAAAAAAAAAAGAGTCAAAAATCTAGTGTCTAGGAATTTTAGTGTCCTACTCACTCATCTCAAAAAGGCTTCAGCAGCACAATTCTTGATGCCATTCTGGATATGTATTTTTAAACTACATATTTATATTTCTATGTATATATTTCCTAAAAAATTACAAAATAGAAACATTTAAATTATTTTCTACTTAATTTATTAGAAAATCTTTCTCCATTTGCAGCCAAGAAGACTGATTGTTAAACATCATGTCAAGAACAATGCAGGGAAAATATTCTCAAATAAAAAGAGTATAAGTATATATAATTATTAAAGATTCTTAGATTTTATTTTTTAAAATCTTGCTTTCTATAGAGTATCAGGCACTTAGGATATATATCAGGTAGACATGATTAGTTAAACTGTCACATATATTCGTTCAAATGATGTAGAAAATAGAAGCTAGAATTCTGGGACTAGATATAAACTAAGAAGTCCTATTTTCAATGACTTTGGAGATTAAAACAACAACAACAAACCACAAGAGTTTAGTTATTTCTACCTGCACCAAAGAAGTGAAGTCAAGAATGTGGTAATGTAATTTCTGGGGTCTCAGCTAAAAATAATGCCAAAGGCAAAGGGACAATCTTTCTACTAATAAATAGAATCTTGTCTCTCTTCCATGTGCAATGGCTGAAGAGTCAGACTCACTGGTTTGTGCTTTGGGGCTGCCAAATTAAGTCCTTTACTCCACAGCTTGACTCAGTTTGCTTCATGAAAGTTAGATCATTTATAAGTAAATAGGCCATGCATGTTATAAAGGGACCATGAGGGAAGATTCATGAGGTTCAAACGAGGAACCCCAGGGATTACATTTCGTCAGTTGAAGCAGTTTTATATGTTCATCTTTCCAACTATCTGTTTGAGCATCACTGTGGAATCCGAAACCTATGTCACCAGAGACAGCTAACTTCACAGGGGAATCCTAACATCTTAATTTCACTTTCTTTTAATGACTAATTTTCTGGACACATAATAATAGTCAGGCCTAACCTCACAGGAGACTAGTTGCAAACCCATGAAGAAAAAGCAAATCCACAAATTATAATTGGAAAATTTCTTTATTTCTATATATTGCTAAGTATCCCTGTGTCTGTCTGGTACACACTAAAATTTTATACTTTGGGGGTGAAATTTATTGATTTAAAATAAGTACATTCAGAAAAACACAGTTTGAGGTCAAATTCATATGTGCTGGTTTTAATGCTCCCAAACAGAAGCTCTGTGAAAAGTAAAATATGCTCATGTCTTTCAAGGACTGGTCTAGGGCAGTAGGAGCTGGAGTCCTGATTCGCCATCTCCAAATTTTAGACCTTAACCAGTGATTGACTCCAAAATGAGTAGAAAAGTCCTGGCCCTTTTTCAAGTTGAAAAATTACATAATTTTCACAGCAGATTAATGATAAAACCTTGCTTATTTTCTTCTCTTCTCTCCTTCCTATTTTATTTTCTTCATTTCTGTAATTTTTGCTTATTTAAATAATTTCTCAGTGAATTACACATTCAGGAAAAACAACTTAGCCTCTATTTCCATGAAACTCAACCTAAAAGAGTCAATACAAACAGAGGCCTAGGACAGATGGTCAGGATAGCATCCCAAGTGGCTTTCTCCTCATGGTGAGGACGGAATCCATGTGAGAGGGAGCTATGGACAGTACCTGGCATGCACTGCCATACATTTGCTAAGACTGTCAAACATGGTGGGCAGGAAGTGGAAACATGTGCAAAGGCTGCGCAGGGTATACAGTGATTCTACCACTTGAAATATGCAACAGAGAAGGAAATTGTGAAGGAACCACTTGCTGTGGCTAGTGAAGATCACTGTGGATAAGAGAGGAAAGACATGCTCATCTTCAGTTGAAGGCACAGTGGGGGAAGTGAGAGATTCTTACTGGCAATGTTTAAAATGATCTCAACAGCTTCATTCCAAGGCTAACAACACTGAAAATTAATCCCAGCATGTACTCCTCCTACCAATAGGACATTCTGTTTATGGTTACATTTCTATCCAGACAAAACTTCTATGCCAAATTGAGTCCCGAATGGAAGAACTGGACCCCAGACTCAAGGCTGTAAGGATCCTCAAAGGTAAACTTGAGTTCCCCCTGAAGACTCTAGACTTGCAGAAATGTCTCCCCCCTCAATAGAGCATGGGGTCCTTCTGTGAGTGAAGACTCTTCACACACCTCCAGAGTCAAATGACAGCAGTTGTTGTTATGTCTCCTGCCACTTATCATAGTGGTAGTTGGATTTTATTCATGGAGACGCACCTGGGCTGAAGCTAATCTTATAAAGACAGTGTTAGCATCGCTTGAGGACTTGTGGCTGCTGCACATTCATCCCAGGAATGCCTAGTCCCCAGTCAAAAGTGGCTTGTGGAAGATGTGCCAGTCATGGTGCTCTCTGTTCTCCAATTACATGTGCACATAATGCTTTGTGTTGTCTGCTTAGAATGTTTACTTACATTCATTTAACCTTCCTTCTTCTTTTCCCAAGGCTATTATGGTCATAAGCTCCATATGTATACTATCTAAGTCTGTATGGCTCTAATAAACTTTACTATCTGCCATAAGTTGATAGTCCTATCAGTTACTTAATGGTCAGTCATTCCACTGATATCCATGGCTACCAAGCAGGTAGACAAAAACCAGCCATTCACTTGTCATCCAAGGCTGTCAGACACCAGCTGATAGCCTGCTACCAGACTTTTCCTAATGGTATCATTGTCTGTTCACAATCATGCTCCGAGTCTCCTTCCTCAACGAGGGAAAAACTCATCAGGACAAGATGGTTGTACATATACAGATGGACATGCTGAACCTGATAACTTAGTATTGGCAAAAAATAAGTAAACTGGCCTAAGGGTGGACACAGAGGAAGCTAGGTTAAGAGAGGTGTATCAGAGTTAAAATAAATGAACTTTATCTGAACTAAACCACTTAATAAAGACAGAGTTGGTTGCTCTGACAAAGTTTTTAGAACAGCATTAGTTAAGTGCTGGATAGTCCTTAAAAAAATTAACATAAGGTATGATAAACAGTAAATGAAGTAGAGATATAAGAAACACCACAGCACAAAATACAAGCATGACCCCAAGACTCAGGAAATTGAGACTCCTAGAAATGACCCATTGTGAGAGGAGACAATGCTCCCTAGAATCACAGGGCACGCTCTGTTTCAAAGGTGCTGAGACAAGTTCAGTAGGTGCTCTCTCTGGTGGGTCTAAGATGACAGAACGGAAAGGATGTCAAATCCCAGGTAAAGTGTCCAGGAAAATGTCAATCAACCAACACTTGGGGTGGAGATGATCTCCTTCATTTTCTAGTCTGTCTTTATAAAAGCCAAAGCAACCCACCTGAAGACGATAGAAGATTACTGTAAGTTTCAAAAACTAACAGCTCTAATTTTGCTATCATTTGTGGCATACTGAGTGAAAAATAGTTACCTGGTGTTTATCACGATCTTGAAAAATGTAGTTTTTGAGCCTGTGATCCCAAATGTTGAAATTTGAAAAGTTAAAAATGTTCTCAATTCACAATATTGAAGGTTTGAAAGCCAGAATGATTAAATACTGAAAGATGATATTCTGAAAACTAAAATTCAAAATAGAAACAGTAGAGGAAGTGATATTTAAGAAAGCTCAAGTGTGAGGAAGAGATTGGTTGTTTTAATTGCACAAAGGGTAGATGCATCTTGTTAACTACCATCTTGGGGAAGACATCCGTCTGCATGCTTCCAGGAAGCTGATTCCAGAGGCAGTCAGTGTGTTGGTGTGGAGCAGACCAGATGAGAAATGTAAGGAAAGCATTATCCAATTGTTGACTGACCATGGAAAGGGCACGACTAGACCTCATGAAACACATCAGTACAATGTTAATTTTCAAACACTATACATAAAAAGATCAAAACTTCCTCAATAAGAGATGCGTTTTTGTACATCTGCACTTAGCAAGTGCTAAAATTTCTTACAGGTACAGGTAAGATTGCCCACTATTCAGCTTCGTGACTGATATGACCAACCACTTAATGCAGAGGAAAAATGGCATGAGTCCAAGATGTACACGGATTCATATGAATTCACAAGCGTCTCACTAGGAGTGGGTTTACTACTGGGTGCTTCACATGCTGGAAGAAAAAAGGCTTCTAAAACACATGTGGCAGTTTGTAAGGATGCACTACACAGACCAACCCGTGGAAAAATATGGACACTGAAGTTGTCATGGCTTTGCACACTAACATGAGCCAGAATATTGCAAAATCCACTACATCAAAAATATGTATCAGAAAAAATCAACTCTAGTAAATTCATAGATTAAAAGGAAAAAAAAATGGAC